>AZYM01000162.1:0-167975 GCA_000611715.1 Scolecobasidium constrictum UM 578
TATAATAGCTATATAGCTTGACATATATATTATAATACTTATAGATATACTATTTTTAAGTTAAATAAGAAAGGAAAATATAAATCTTTCTAGCCTTAATGGAGTATAACCGACTATAAATAGAATCGCTTTCTAAGCTAAACTGAATAGCTAAAGACTAGCTCTACTAGCTCTATAGTCTAGATTACGTAATATATATTAGTCTAAAGTATTCTATTTCTAGAATAAGTGATATAAGAGAATAAAGAACTTTCTAGCTTATTATCTTATATTTTCCGATATCTATCTTAATTAATGATTCGATATTTCTATAGCTAAAGACTAGTCCTAATAGCTATATAAGTTAGATTATATAATATAATACTTATAAGTATTCTGAATCTAGATTATATTCTAAAGAAAATTTTCAGTCTTCTTAGTATAAATAGAATATAATAGACTATAGATAGAATAGATTACTAAGCTAGAGTATATAGTTAAAGATAAGCTATAGTAGCTAGAGAGTCTCGATTACGTAATATAGTATATATAAGTATTCTATCTCTATATTAAGTACTATATAAAAATAATTATTTCATTAGCTTAAATAGAATACTATATACTATAGATAAAATCGATTACTAAGCTAGACTATAGAGCTATAGACTAGGTTCAATAGGTCTATAACTTAAGTAATCTAATATAGTACTTATTAGTGGTCTAATTTTAGATTAGATAATATAAGGAGATATAAACTTTCTAGTCGAAATAGAATATAATAGACTATAGATAGAATCGCTTAGTAAGCTAGACTATATAGCTAAAGACTAGTTCTACTAGAGGTATAGTATAGATTATATAATATAGTATATATAAGTATTCTATTCCTCTATCTAATAGTATAAGAATATCTAGATCTTTTTAGCTTAAATAGAACAGTATGGACTATAGATAGAATTATTTACTAAGCTATATAGTATAGCTTATAAGTTTCGTTATAACCTTCGTAGTCTAGATTACGTAATATAATCTTAAAAAGTATTCTATTTAAAGCCTTAAAAAGTATAGTAGTATATAAACCTTATTAGCTTAAATAGAATATATTAGGCTATAGATGGAATCGATTACTAAGCTAGGTTATATAGCTACTTAGTAGTTCTGAAAAGTTATAGTATAGATTACGTAATATAGTAGCCTATAGTATTCTACTTCTAGATATAATATAATATAAAAGGACTAAAAGATTTCTATTATAGTTAGAATAGTCTAGGCTCTATATGGAATTAATTACTAGACTCTAATATATAGCTAAAGACTAGCTCTATTATCTATATAGATTGAATTACGTAATATAGTATTTCTAAATAATCTATCTCTAAATCGAGTTATATAAAGAGATGTACTTTTTTTTAGCTTTAAAAAAATCTCTTACGCTCTAGATAGAATGAATTTAAGAACTAGATAAGATAGCTTAAAAAAGGCTCTATAGAGTCTAGAGTCTAGATTAAGTAAGATAGTACTTATTAGTATTCTATTTCTAGTTTAAAAAGTATAGAAAAGTATATATCCTTTTCGTTTAAATAGAATATAGTAGTCTATAGAATTAATTACTAAGCTTATTTATAAAGCTACAGACTAGCTAGAATAGCTATATTACTTAGATTATATACTTTAGCACTTATAAGTATTCTATTTCTAATTTTTAAATTATATCGAGAATTTAGATCTTTATAGCTTAAATAGTATATAATAGACTTTAGATAAAATCGATTACTAAGCTATAGTATAGAGCTAAAGACTAGTTCTAATAGCTATATAGCTAATACTACGTAATATTATATTATATAGTATTCTATTTCTAGATTTAGTAGTATAAAGAAAATTTTGTCTTTTAAACGTAAATAGAATATACTAGACTATAGATAGAATTAGTTTTTAAGCTAGACGATATAGCTAATAACTAGGATTAATAGTTTAATACGTTAAATTATTTAATATAATACTTATAAGTATTCTATTTCTCGATATAATAGAATAGATCAATATTTATCTATTTAGTTTAAATAGAACATAATAGGCTATAAATAGAATCGATTACTAAGCTAGATTATGAAGCTATAGACTAGATATAATAGTTTAATAACTTAGATTATATAATATAGTACTTATTAGTATTCTATTCTTAAATTAGAAATTTAGGAGAAGTAATTCTTTCTAGTCTAAGTAGAATATAATAGACTATAGATAGAATCGCTTACTAAGCTAAACCAGATAGTTCAAGACTAGCTCTGATATTTCTATAGTATAGATTACGTAATATAGTATATATAAGTATTCTATTTCTAGATCGAATAGTATTAGAAAGTTTAGATCTTTCTAGCTTAAATAGAATAGTATAGACTATAGATAGAATTATATTCTAAGCTATATAGTATAGCTTCTAAGTAACTCTATAAGCCTAGTAGTATATATTACGTAATATAGTACGTATAGGTATTCTATTTCTAGATCTAGTATACGCAAGATATTTAGAAATTTCTATACTCTAAATAGAATATAATAGACTATAGATAGAATCGTTAACTAAGCTAGATTAGATAGCTAATTACTAGTTCTAATTACTATATAACTTAGATTATATAGTTTAGTACTTATTAGTATTCTAGTAAGAACTTAATATAAAAGAAAAATAGAAATCTCTTTAGCCTATATAGAATATACTATACTATAGATAGAATTAATTACTAAGCTAAATAATATATCTAAAGACTAGTTCTACTAGTCTTATAGTATAGATTACGTAATATAGTATATATAAGTATTATATCTCTAGATCTAGTAGTATAAGAATTTTAAAATTGTTTAGATTAGATAGAATAGTATAGGCTATATATAGAATTATCTACTAAGCTATATATTATAGCCTATTAGTAGCTCTATAATATAGATAGTCTCGATTACGTAATATAATACTTCTAGATATCCTATTCCTAGATTTAGTAGTATAAGAAACCTTAAATCTTGTTAGCTTAAATAGAATATAGTAGACTATAGATAGAATTAATTACTAAGCGACCCTATATAGCTAAATACTAGCTATAATTAATATATAGACTAATTTACGTAAAGTAGTACTTATTAGTATTCTATTCCTAGTTAAAGTAGAATATTAAAGTATAGATTTTTTTTAGCTTAGATAGAAGATAGTAGATACTCTATAGAATTAATTTCTAAGCTAGAGTATATAGTTTAAGACTAGCTTAGGTAACTCTATAATTTAGATTATATAATCTAGTATTTATAAGTATTCTATTCTAAGTTTAATAGTATAGAGAAATATATACCTTTTTAGCTTAGATAGAATATAGTAGTCTATAGATAGAATTAATAACTAAGCTTCTCTATATAGCTATAGACTAGCTATAATAGCTATATAATTTAGATTACGTAATATAGTACTTATTAGTATTCTATTACTAATTTTTATATTATATAGAAAACTTTAAATCTTTCTAGTTTAAATAAGATATAATAGATAGAATCGATTACTAAGCTAGAGTATATAGCTAAGTACTAGTCCTATTAGATAAACAGTATCTATTACGTAATATAGTACTCGTTAGTGTTCTATCTCTTACTTTAAACTTATATAGAAAAATTTCAATTTCTTTAGCTTAAACAGAATATAATAGGCTATAGATAGAATCGATTACTAAGCTATACTATATAGCTTAAAACTAGCTCTAATAGCTATATAGGTTAGATTACGTAAGATAGTACTTAAAAGTATTCTATTTCTAGATTTAATTTGATAGAGAACTGAATATCTTTATAGCTTAGATAGAATATAATAGACTATTAATAGAATTAATTATTAAACTAGACTATATAGCTGCAGACGAGCTCTACTAGCTATATATATCAGATTATATAATAGAGTGTTTCTATATATTCTAATCTTAGATCTTAGAGTATCGATTAACATGAACTTTTTTAGCTTAAGTAGAATATAGTAGACGATAGATAGAATCGTTTACTAAAATAGACTATATAGCTAATGACTAGCTATAATAGTTCTATAGTCTAGATTGCGTTATTTAGTGGCTAATATCTTATATATCGAAATATAATCTATAAAAATCTAAACCAATTCAGCTATAATAGAATAGTATAGGCTCTAGATAGAATGGCCTACTAAGCTAATTTATATAGCCTAAAAGTCGTTCTAGATACCCTAGATATAAGATTACGTGATATAGTAGTTTAAGACATCCTCGTTCTTGAACGAAACTCTAATTCTCATAGAACTTAAGGTCTATATCTACTAGCTAAGTGGACTTGAAACTATATATTACCAACTAGTAAGCTATTCTATCGAGGCCTCTTCCCAGTCTATCGTGGCTCATAGTTAGATTAGTAAAGGTTAAGATTCCGATTAGAGTAGTAAACCGGCTATATATATAGATCTTTACCGCTATACACGAGAGGATATTCCTTACACTATCTATGGTTCCAAAGTATAGTTCTATCTAAAGATTGAACTATTCTTTCGACGCTATCTAGATAGTCGAGTGTTATCAATTTGTCGAGTCGGCGTAGCTATATTCAGACGCTGTTCAGCCTTTACAGTCTTCTACTATGTATAGAAAGGAGCATTTTAGTATAAACAACGCCTTACTCAGCGATTTTATTACTTGAATTGTAATATTAGCGAGACCTAGAGTACTCGATAGATTTCCTTCAGCTCGACTTACTTGGTTGTGCTTTGACTTCAATCATGCGAAACACGAATCTGCCTTTCCCAATGGAATCGCATTCCAAAACATGAGATTCATTTTTTATACCAGTAAAACCCAAAACATTCAGGACAACGATGCGTTCATTTACACCAGGTGCTATAGAAACATGTTCCGTACGTTCCATGCTTTGGACTGTCCAAATTCTCTCCAGTCATTTTCAATAAGTCTCTCTCGGATGGAGCCTTTCTAGTGTTGCCGCATTATTAGATGTTGGGAGTGTTTATTCGAAGTCAACTTGCGAGAACAGGCGTGCATTAGGTCATGACTTGTCTCTGTGCTCAGCGCGGTGAAATTGCGTAATCTGCGCTCGCAACGCTGTTCCATTTCACATCAGACATCATTTATCCACGGTATCAATTCTGTGTTCCAAGCCTATGCATTTGCGGACTCGATCAAATAATTCTTTTCGCCTGAATTCCCGAGCTGCGAGAAAAGACGACTTGGTTGTTTTCCGTCGTAACGCAATTCGTAACGATGACTTGATTGCACGCCCCAGCATCGTGGAATAGCAATGGCTTATTTCGACGACACTCATAGCTGGCGCATCGGAAAAGAAGGTCCATTGTACTCGAATCATTTGACCGTACTCAAATGGTGACCACATCTGCATTTACTACTACCCACGGCCCCAAAGCACCTTCACTTCACCCGCAAATCAACCGCCTCCCTCGCCGTAGAATCATCAACAGCGACAGACTTGAACACTTCAGCCGTCATGCCTGGAACGCTACACTCGATCTCGTTGACTATTGGCCCGAACGTTGGCAGGGGAGCAGTTGCGAAATGTAGAAGCGAAATATATTCGCTGGGGATCGACTGGAATCTGAAGTAGCAGGGGAAGGAGTCCTATCGTGATAGACCTGGAGCCAGTGCTCTGGCTGAGCTAGGTTCGATGACGGTCTTCGAACCGTCCCTGTCTCGACAGGCTGACGAGGGAGGGGTATAACCAAGAGACGTTGGCGAAAGACGGCGAGTAGGCGGACAAACCGCATACCGAATCGAAGACCATAAACAAGGCGTTCGTCAACACCGCGCATCAGGAAGCGAGACAGGGAGCAAGCTCTCAATCTGCTGGGAGACAACGGGTCGACCCGACATGGCAAGATGAGCGCCTTGAACAAGGCACTGGCCGACATAGCGCGGCTCGACGTGAAACACAGAGGCAGCCTCTAAAGCTTTCCATGTGATCGTGATCAGAGCTTCGAGCAGACAAGCCTCAAGAATTCAGCGGTTTGAGAGCGCACAGGACCTGGCGAAACACATACATCATCACCTAGCTATTGTACGAAAAGCAGCAGCTCGACGAGTCAATAAGAGGAGGAGTAGACTATTCCACGAGCTTTTCAATGGGGTGGGAGGCCGGCGGTACAACAGAAGCCAGGGGGCACGCTATGGGGGAACATATCGGCATCATTGCTGTGTCGATGAGGCGTGCAAGTTAGGTTTTGCTGATGGTCAGAGGCTGGGAATGGTTGAACGAGAGCTCCAGTATGGCGATGGAGTGTGTATGTCGCCGAGAGAGAGTTTCATGTTATATGTGCAAGCTCTCGGAGAGATGTCCAAAGGATCCAAGGCACGTCGAAAGCCTTGAGGAAGTCGGCGCGACTCATGTCGAGAACAACGACAAAGCCCTCGAGGAAGACGTCGGAAGCCCTCGAGAATGAATCAACTCAGCCCGTTGGCAAGCCGTTGAACCATTGAGAAACAAATCATCAGTGGCGAGGGAGCCTTTGAGGAAGAAGCACGCAAACCATAGCGAGACCGCGGGAGCCCTTAAGCAAGCATTCAATGCGGCCGTTGGCGGAGTCGCGGAAGCTTCGAGGAAGAGGTCAATCCAACCCTGCCGAGATCGTGGAAGCTGTTGATTAGCACGAAACGTGGCAAGATGGCGAAACCTCGAGTAAGAAGTCATCGCAATCCATGCCGAGGATGACGAGCTGTACTATGTTAACACATAGCTCGTCACGTGGCATGAAGAGCGCGAGAAGGCTCTGCTTGAGCATATTGAGCAGCTGCGGAGGGGAAAAGGGAATGAATACGAATTGAGGCAACACGGGGCAGTGTGGTGGCCAAGATATAATGTGGGCACACGTGAGGGGAAGGCGAAGGAGGTGAAGGCGTGACGGCGGTGGCCGAGAGAGGTCGAGCATATGAGATTCGAGAGTAATGATGACCAAAAGAGATTACAGCAGGTAAAAGAAGGGAGCCGGTGGCGAAGAGAAAGAACAAGAGATGAGATCGGGTGATGATCGAAGGATAGGTAGCCGAGAACGAGGTGACTCTGGGAGAAGACCAAGAGACGGAGCACTCGAGCACATGACAAGCCCATTGGATGTCGAACTAGGCAGCAGAAGAACCTCGAATCGAATACCAGAGACTCGGAATGTCCAGCAGCACTGTTGCCGTGTAGAGCTGTTTCAGCCGTCTTCGGAAGAAGCGTGGATGGGAGACGGTCCACGTACATGTGGAGCTCAGCCAGACGACGATGATGCAGAACGAACGATGAAACGACTCTCGATGCTCGAGGGGAAGACGAATTTTGTGAGACCTACGCCGGCCACAGAAATATCCGTGCTGGTGCCTGGATTCATAACAGTCTCCGTGAAAGAACAGGAGGAACAAGGGCATTCAGGATGGTCGTACCAAAGAGGACATGGAAACGGCTCAAGCAACCTAAGAGAATAGCGTCTACGTGACTTGATTAGACAGATGAGAAAACATGGTGGGCTTTGAACCTGCCTTGACCTCGGAGAAGCTCCATTTGACGTCGCAGAGTGATGCTTACTGGCGAAGTCAGGATTCGCCAGTCAATCCTGGGTTCGACTAAGGCGACGAACAAGTGAATGAGAATACTCCAGTCATTCCTTTAACCGTAGACCCACTTCGGTCCTTCGACCATCTCTCGAAGCTGAAGCCAAGTCAGGATCATGATGACAGACAAGATTGCCTTCTTTGGCGCGATGTGATCCATCAGTGATATGGCGAAAGTCCCTATGCCAGATCAAGTACCAAGGAAGAGCTTTTCAAGCGCGGCGTCGGAGTCGAGGCAACAGCGTTACCACGAGTTGTTACACCCCGTATACTATCCAGATCCGTACACGAGCAGGAATCCGCCGGTAATGGCAAGATCGGCTGGTGCTAAGCTTCCTACTTTGGCGGCATGCGCGGATCCAGAGGCATCATGATTGGCCGCCATCTGACTCGGTCTAGACCACAGGAGGTGGACTATATGCCTCGTGAGTGCCAGCACGTTCTACATGTTGCGCCCACAGCTGCGGCCTGTTGGCATGGTACTTCTTTCGTACCGCACAACCACAGTGAAGAACTCCGCATCAAGGCATCGGCTGGCCTACAGACATCGAAGACCATTGCGGTCAAGATCCCATATTACGCACGAATCAGTGCACATGACGACGATCTGACCGACTGATCCGTTGCAACCGTTTTGTAGGCAGTTGTTTGAGAACTTCAGCCTTGCCTAAGGCGGATGTTGGACCATGCAGACCGCCATGAAATGCCCACTGGCATCGATCGTGCCCAGCAGGAGCTTCATAATGTGTAGAGGGAGGACGTTTGAGTTCACATCATAGGCTCGAGGCAGCGTTGAGTAGCGAGAGTGGACGCTGCAGGCCATCCGATGCAGACACTTCGAAAGCTGCGACCATGCTTTGAGCTGCTATGCCGTCCTACGAGGTCCTTGAACGCCGAGAAAAAGCGTAGCATCAAGACACCCAGGATCATGCCAGCCTCAGGGGACGAGATTGACAATCCTTGAGCAGCGCCGAAACATAGGCCACCGATGGTCCTTCTTGGACGCATACAAGCCATGTCCACTGGCGTCACAGCTTGACTAAGCACTTTATGCAGAGATTCCAACAGCTATCTCCGAGCTCTTGAAAGCGAGGCATTCGTCTTTGCGGTGAGACAAGACCAAATGCTGGATGAGCCCATCAGGCGCGATTCGTCTTTCACGTAATCGATCTGCACACGACGAGCTGCAGTCGATGCATGTCATCTATCATACACGCCATGATGATGCCGTCTCTTTCGAGATCCAGCCCAAGGCATACCTTCCCACATGCTCGAGATGCTGTAGTTGTGCGTTCGTCTGCGGCCGACGTTCAGAGGCAGCGCTTGCGAGCAATCTGCGGCACCCCGGGAATCGAAGAGCCAGTTCAATCTGCAGTGTCAGCGGTGAAACTAGAGTACAAGTCATCCATGCAATCAAGTTGATAGAATAGTAGGATCATGATCGTCACGAAGTTGTGGTCATTGTAGCGGCGCTGTACAAGATGTGTGCGTCGCAGCCTTGCACAGCATTAGATGAGCAGCAACTCAGGACAATGTCGCAAACCAGCGTCTGCACGTACGCCATCTAGCGACAGATGATTGCATGTCGCGAACCAGCGTCTGCACGTACGCCATCGGGCGATAGATAATTGCATTGCTTGAGTGTGTTTCCCGCGTCACGGTCAGGTCGCACTCGCACAAAAGCTGGAGGAGGTTAGCGTGACAAGCACGTGCGAACCACGCGATCTCCCCAACCTCAAATTTGACGTCTGGTGTCGCCTTCACCACCAAGTTCATCTCAAAGCACGATCAACGACACGCGAACTTGGACATAATCGATGCAATGATAGATTCTGCATTATCTGTTGTCCTTCTGACATCCTATGTGATCCCATGACGCTAGCTTGAGAATAACCTCAGCTGAACTCCCTGCCGTCGTACCTCTGGATCTACCACCATGCAACCCCCCATTCATAGCGCAGGTCAGTGCATCCATCTCCAAGTTGCCACTCAGCATCGTCAAGATCATCCATCTCTTAATCCTATACATTCGTTGTATCGCTCTCGTAGTCGCTGCGGGCTCGTCATCGTGTTGCTTTCGTACTCGCACCTCGACATGGATGTATGCCCTCAATATTACCACAATCTATTCGCTCTCCCGACCCAGCTCTTGCCATGACCCAACTTTTTTCAAAGGTCCAGTGCGCTCTGCGTCAGCCTTGCTCTCTCTCTCATGAACAAGTTATCCGGACAACACCACGAGGAGGTGCAGATGCGACTTCTTGAGGTCCATTTTTGATGTTTTTGTTGGTGTACAAAAGCATCAAGAGAAGAGTCTGAACGCATCAGCGTCCAGATCCTCCTCGTCGCTCATCTTCTGGTCATCATCGACCTGATCCGATGAACTTGCTTGTGGCTCGAGCGCGTCCTTTGCTCGGATCACGAGCCCAGAGACCACTCTCCCGAACCACGAGGATGCGGGTGCTGGCGGCGACTCAGTGCGTACGGGCAGATCCTCCTCACGAGGAAGAGTTTCTGGTATGCCACTGAGATCGAACGGGTTCGCGACTTCTTCCGGCTCAGCGACAACAATCGCCTCACCTTCGGTCTCGCTCTTCTCGTCCGGTGCAGCTTCCTCTCGCGAGGCCGCTTCCTCTTCCAAGGCCTTGAGTTCCGCAGCTCGTTTCTCTCTCTTGAGACGAGTCCGCGAAATCTTCAATTCGCCCTGCGGCTTCACCTCTTCCTGCGGCTTGTCAAGCGTCTCAAACACATTCGTTGAGCCCTGCTTGGCTGGCAGCACCGATGGCGTCGCCCCATACGGCTTCGAAGGCTTGGGCTTAGTGAAGAATCCCATCTTTTGCAAGTTACCCAACTTGATAGGATAGTCGCTCTCATCTGCAACAGCTTCGACTGTTGCGGCTGGTGGAGACGACTTCTTCACTGCCTCGGGCTGAGCCTCAGAAGACTCCGACTTCAGCACCGACTTCTTCTTCGACTTTGGTGCTTCGTCTGCGTTGTCCTCAAAGCCAAAGCTTCCATCAGCTTTTCGCTTCTTGAAGAGAGACTCGATCTCATCGAAGCTCAGCAACTTCTCGATCTTGGCAAGATCTTCCACAGTGATGCCCTCATCTCTGACTGCAACACTGATCATCTGGCAAAGCTCGCTCCAGACGCGCTTGCCGAGCGCATAGTCTTTGCCCTTGGATTTTTGCAAAACCTTATACAGCTCCCTACCAGCAGCGTATACTTCGGTTTCCATGTCCGACGAGTCCACTCCTCCCTCTATGTTCTGAACATATTTCGTAAGGAGAGCGAGTCTGTCTTCTCTGCTCGACTTGGCGTCGCTAGCCTCTGGCTTAGGCTTTGGAGCTTCCGCAGACTTCGGTGTCGCCTTCTCATCAGCGACCTTCTTGTCTTTGGACTCCCCATCAGCTTGCTTGCCCGGCTTCGCACCGTCTTCACCGCGAGGATAGTCCCCAGCAGGACGAGCATTTGCCCACCAGTCGATGTCCTTGTACTCATCCCACTTGAGTACGTCGGAAAGCTGCGCTGCGTAGCTGCGTGCGATAAGATCGACTTGATCTTTGTCGGCGCAGTCCTCATCGAGCTGCAGCCTCGCACCATTCTGCTGCAGTCGACGGATGTGCATCTTGATCAAGACGATCCAGGTCGAATCCTGCTGAATGAGGGCGTACTGCAACGCATTGAGCTTGTACGGATCGTGCCCATACCTACACCGAGGATTGGTACAACCTGGCTTGCGGTCATCAAAGTAGTACAAACACAGACGCGCCGCTGCGGGAACGCTGTGCTTGACGTACACCTTGTTGACTGCCGTTGACAGATTAAGCCACCACGGGCCTTCTGGTGGCGGCCAGTTCTTCAACAACTGCTGAGGCGTGTAGTAGAACTCCCGCTTGTGCGGTGCCAACGGGACGTTCTTGCCCCAAGGATTAGTCGGCGTCGCTCTCTCGCTTCGCGCTTTCTCCTTCTTCACCTCACGGTCGTTCTTCGTGCTTTGGAATCTGTCATCCTTAGCCGTCGAACTCCTGTCGAGGTTGCGGGCGTTCCTGAGGTATTGATTCTTCTCAAAGTCTTCCTCAGGCAGGTTCATATCATCATCGGCCTCGGCATCGGACTCGCCCTTCACGGGCTCGTCTTCTGCAGAATCTGCGACCTCTGAGACATGTCCTGATTGCTGGTTCTGGGAAAGTCCATTCATCAACATCAAAGCTTGCAAGCCTTGAAGATTTGCTTGTGGATTCACACCATTCCCCAGTGGCAACATATTCCCAAACGGAAAATTGTTCGCCGATGCTTGCCCTAGCATGAAAGCCAGTTGCACGTTTGCGTTGGTCGTTGGCATCATCGCCTGTGGCATCATCGCCTGACCTTGCAGCAGCTGTAAAAGCTGAAGATTTTGGTTTCCTTGGTTCATCGGCACCATCGCCTGCTGACCTTGGAAGATGTTCCCCATGCCCATTTGCATTTGCATCATCGCTTGCTGGGCTTGCAGAGTTTGCATCGCAGCCGCAAGTTGTGCCTGGGTGACGTTTGAAGCTCCATTCGACGTATTGGCATCATCGCCAGTCGCTTTGGAATTGCTTTTTTGATTCTCTTGCTTTTTTACCATTCTGGTTTAATCTGTCTCTCATCGTCAGTTCGTATTCTGGTGTCATCAGGCGGCAACTTACGCGAAGTGATATCTTTGTTGAAGAAGAAAAGTCCTTGCAAGTGAGGCAATGTTTTTGATTTTGCGCGGCGGCCCCAGCGTTTGCGGTCACGTGACAGTTGTCTGTGCAACGTCAAAGCCAAACCCTCAAGTCCGCGCTCGCAAAGTTCTCACTTCAACAACACACACATACAGAGAGAAAATTTCATACAGCAATTATGGCAAGTCCAGACGCTAAAGAAACAACTCCTCAAGCTTCTGAGGCAGCTGTGTCTGCTAAAGAACAAACAGCAGCAGAACGCTCGCGCGATGAACTCGCTAAGAAGTACGCGAACCTCGCCGACCAAGCTGACACCCTCGACATCAGCGACGAACCTGAAGTCGAAGAGGACACACCGATGCAAGACGAAGGCGGCGAACGACGCGAAATCTTCCCTCCTGCTCTTGGCGGCAAAGCAGCAACGCCTCTAGATTGGAGGTCGCTGTGCTACCACTGCGGTAATGTGCGCACTACAGCCGATCATCCTAACAAGATGGAAGACTGTAAAGGCGCATGCTGCCAGTGCAACGAAATGCACGAGCCAGGCACCTGCGATCTTGGTGATGCATACATCATTGAGTCAAAGAAGGCCATTCACGAGCTCCACCAAGCCGAGAACGCAGCGAGGAAGCTTGCGAAACAGAAGGCACGGGACGAGAAAAAGGCCAGCAAAGACGCTCCCAAGACAGACAAGGGCAGCGCGGCAAACAAGTCCTCAGCGTCGTCAAAAGGTAATGGCGGCAAGCAGCAATCCAACAACGGCGCCTCTTCATCGAAGAAGACGAGGAGCGATGGGTGGGGCAAGTCTGGTAAAGGCTACCCAAAGACCAATGCTGCTAACATCCTTGCGAAAGCCGCGGTTGATGCAAAACGCGACGCTGACAACAAGGTCACGAAGCTTCAGAATTCCAACAACAAGCTTCTGAACGAAAACAAGAAGCTGAAGCTTCAGCAACAATTGGCTCAGAGCGGGATGATGGGATTTTCGCCTCTGCAGCAAAATTTGCAAGGAGTCCAGAACCTTATGGGTAACGGACAGTTCAATATGTCAGGATATGGATGGCCTGGCTTTGGACAGCAGCAGTTCAACAACATGCCAGGATATGCATTGCCTGGCGTTGGACTAATGCAAAATGCAAACCTCCTTGGTGGATTGAATAACGCGAATCCGTTGCTCAATCTGTTCCAAGCGAATCAAGGTTTGTTGGGCGGCCAAGGCTTTTCGGCGATGATACCGAGCCAAGGCAATCAAGCCCAGGAAGGCACTGCAATGAAGACCTCTGGAGATGAATCCAAGTCCCATCGCAAGTCTTCCAAGGATGATGATGAGGTCGTTGAAGTAAACGCTCAACACATCCAAGGTGAGTACACCCAAGCTCCTGGCTGGGTCTTGCTCGAAGCCGCGGAAGATACCCGAGTATGGGCAAACCTTTCTGATGAGGGTAGCACATATTTGCCTCCAGACTGGCTTCCTTTGGTGCACAGAGTCACCGGTGTCTTCCTTCTTTATGAGAAGAACAAGCACCTCGCCACGCCCTTGACCACGAAGGTTTGGGGTTGGTGGAAGGCGGTCCATGGCAAGTATCCAGATCCCCCAGTAGGATGGGAGGGTCCGGAACGGGCTGTGGACGAGAAGAAGTGAGTGTCCTCCCTGTTAGGGAGGTTACTTTATTTCAGGCAGCTTCGGCGTAAGTCCTACCTGGGCGACAGACTCGCACTTCTACGCAGTGCTCCAGGACCAGTAGTCATCATGCAGATGGCGAAGCCAAGACGAGTCTCGATATGTACATAGCAATGCAAGCAGCTTCGAAGTTTTCCAGTGTCACTAACTTGTGATGTCTTCCTTCGTCAATTTCCACAAAACGCACAGTCTGCCTGCTCGATGGGTAGGGCCTGACTTCACTTCCAACTTGCGGCGAGGCTTTTCCCGGGTCCGGAGACTCCCCATCATCTCCCGTCACACCACCCCGAACGACAATGGCACGATTCAGATTGGGTAAACGTGCTTTATCAATCACATAATTCAACGCCTCTGCCTTGCTCTCAATTGCAACACCTTCCTGGTCAAATGCGCACATCGTCAATGCATTCTGGAAGTTCATCCCCCGGTGACGTCACGGAGCTCTGCACCTCCATAGTCGAGATCAAAGCTAGGCAAACCTGAGCGTACCATCAACATAGAGTTGTCGAGAAGTGCCATCGGGAGAAACTTCGTACCTCGAACATGCTGCTGTACCTCAGCTATTCCCGAAGTAGAATGCCGGCACTTGTGAGCCAAAAGACAGCTCGTGATCATGTCTTCTGCATAAACAAGAAAGGACGAACATCATAATTTCCAGTCATCGCTACATCCTTTTAGCCATCATTGCCCCACCATGACAGCCAACCTCCCTCAGACCATGCACGCATGGCGGAAGTATCGAGGAAACCCTGATCCAGTATGTGCACTCGCAACCTTACGGCCATAACCCTCACATCACCGCCAGATTCTCGAAGAGGTCGCGGTTCCACGCCCGAAGCCGACGCAAGTTCTGATCAAGCTACTTGCCTCCGGAGGTGAGTTGTATCTGCTACACGCACGCCCACCACTAACCAATCCACAGTATGCCGCAGCGACTACTCCCTCCTCACCATTGACAACCAACCTGGATGGTTTCAAGACAACTACACACTGGTAACTCAAGATCTGTCCCCCTACAACCTCCCCAACTGACACTCCCAGGGACACGAGGGTTGCGGCACGATTGTCGAGCTCGGAGACCGAGTAACGACACTCTCCCTCGGGGACGTGGTCGCCCTGCACGCGGTTCCAGGCTGTGGTCAGGCTGATTGTCCAGAATGCAGCAGAGATCTCTCTCAAATCTGCGAAAGAGGCCACCACTCCGGCATTGGCCAGGATGGCTTCCACGCTCCCTACGCGGTGGTTGAAGCGACTGCTGTAGTCGCAGTTCCGCAAGGTGTGACGCCCGCGGAGGCAGCCGTTGCTACCGATGCTGTGAACACAGCTTACCATGCCATCACTCGACGCGGAAACGTGAAGCCCTCTGAGACGTGCTTCTTGTTTGGTCTTGGAGGTTTGGGCTTCAATGCACTTCAGATTGTGTTGCATCTCGGCGCTCGCATCATCGTGTGCGATGTGCGGCAGGAGTGTCTCAATCAAGCGAGAGCTTTTGGTGTACCGGAGCAGGACGTCGTACCCCTCAACGTGTCTCCAATAAACTTCGTGCAAGAGCGGGGTATTCTCGTCGACACCGTTCTTGACTTTGCAGGAACGCACCAGACATTCCATGACGCACAGCATATCGGTAT
This sequence comes from Scolecobasidium constrictum UM 578, assembly GCA_000611715.1. Classification (NCBI taxonomy): domain Eukaryota; kingdom Fungi; phylum Ascomycota; class Dothideomycetes; order Venturiales; family Sympoventuriaceae; genus Scolecobasidium; species Scolecobasidium constrictum. Next base: position 15,590 of record AZYM01000162.1, read on the forward strand.
GCCTCAGTTATCGATGATCTAACACGATGCTAATTCCAGACTCAGTCCGCCGCGGTGGCAAGATCTTGTGCATTGGCAGCATGGATACCGAGAACACGGTGTATATGAAAATTGGTACAAGAAAGCGATTCAGCTACATCTTTTCCTATGGAGGCCAAGTGCAGGATTTGAAGGCCGTCCTCGATCTGATCGCTCGTAAAGTTATTCGCCCGCAAGTCGAGGAAGGCAAATTTGAGGAATTCCCAAGCTTGCTACAAGATTTGGTCAAGGGAAAGATCAAAAGCCGGGTGGCACTTGTGTACGGCTGATATCAGCTTCGTTCTGGTTATTGTAGTCAGATGCTTTCGTCTCGTAGGTGCATACACGACCTTGTGCGATCAGCTTCTCGAATCTCTATAACGAGACTCCTCTTTTCCCGGTATACTATAATGAGTATCTGCCGAGGTATGTCGCAACGCAGTCCAGTCGGAATTCGATAAGCCGTATCCTTCGTCTCTCTCACCTTTCGAAGCTTAACACTCTATCAATGTTGGAGATCAGAGAATCAGTGGCGAGCCCATACCATTATCACTCTCAATTGCGATCCTGAAACAATGAGCGACTTCTCCCAATATGGCGGGCCCAGCGATGAATGGCTTGCAGTTGAAGCATCTCTGCCAGCACCCGAAGCAATGAGCTTGGCCGACAGAAAGCGTACCACCAATGAAGGACGCGAGGCCACTTCTACTTCCGAGATGCAAAGCTTGTCTGCTAGCTTGATCATCAATGATTACTCCATCCCAACGCGAGACTCCTCTCAGATCGAAGGCCGTAGCTACAGACCCGTGGATATTCCTGCGCAGACCAAACTTCCCGTGTACCTGCATTTGCATGGGGGCGGCTTTCTCTTCGGTACCCTATCATCTGAGGACGCTGCATGTGCCCGCATAGCTCTTGCTGCAAGAGTGGTGGTCGTGAACGTCAACTACAGGCATACACCCGAGTTCACGTATCCCACGGCATGGGAAGACGTCGAAGACGCTTTTCGATGGCTACATGGACATATGCAAGCCTTTAATGGCGACCCTAGCAACGTTGTTGTTGGCGGTATCAGCGCAGGAGCACATCTCACAGCATCTCTCGTGCTCGGGCAGCATATGAGAACAATCGCAAACGGTCTTCCATCGATCCGAGGCCAGGTGCTGATGATCCCAGCAGTAGTCAACATGCACTGCTACGACAAGCTTCGTGCCCGGCTGAAAGATCCGTCTTTGTCCTCATATGTGGAAAATGAGAATGCGCCCATCATCCCAGTCAAGACGGTCCTAAAGATGTTCACCGACTTACTTGGAGTAAAGGAGCCACTGGAAGACGATTTGCTTCTCAACCCAGGCAATGCTTCAATCGAACAAGTCAAAGGCCTACCGCCAACCACTTTTGGTATCGCAGGCTTGGATCCTCTGAGAGATGAAGGGCTTTTCTATGCTCAGCTGCTCTCAGAAGCTGCGTAAGTCAAGACCGACAAGCTCTCTACCGTCGACTCACAACACATCAGGGTACCCGTTGAGGTTCATCTCTTCAAAGGTGTACCGCATGGCTTCCGAAGATACGGTGATAAATTGTCGGCATCGAAAAGATGGGACAGTGTCATGGCAAATGGTATAACATGGGCACTTTCCGACCCTAAGGCGATGCCGAAACTCACTATTCAAGTAGAGTAAGATCAAACAATCCATTCTTGGTTGTGTTTGATGCCCAAAAACGTACATAATGCAGCACTATAACACAGAGACCACTTCTGGTCCGCCGCGGTCCATCGAGCTTTCTCTTCTCGTCACAAAATCCCGGTAATCGCTCTCCTTCACAGCATCGCACCTCGCGCGGAACCCTGGAGCCGGCCCATTGTACCGCGTCATAGACCTCTTCTGCTTGCCAGCAACATTCTTATTGACGCCCGTCATCCAAGAATCGACTTCATTCGCTAGTAATCCCTTGCCACAATCATGAACGTGCTCGGTCCATTCTTCCATTCCTCTCTCCGTCGCTTCAATGTAGGTTATCTTGTGATCTCGTGCCCATTCAATGATATCGGCTGTCCAATTGACAGCGTACTCGATACTGCGTGGGATATTGCCAAACATCTGATGAGGACCCATGATCATGAACATGTTAGGGAAATCTCTCACAGTCAAACCCAAGTACGTTCGAATGCCAACGGCCCAGACGTCCTTCAGCTTCATGCCACGCAATCCTTGGAAATCGACGGCATCGAAAGAGCCAGTGACAGCATTGAAACCGGTAGCGTAGATGATGACGTCCAGATCGATAGACTCCTCATTGGTCTCAATTCCCCTCGAGGTGACACGCTGGATGGGTTGTTCATTGATGTCAATCAGCTTCACATTCGGCTGATTGAAGACCTCGTAATAGCCACTCTCCAAAGGGACACGACGCGTGCCAAAGCCATGGTTCTTCGGTATGAGCTTGTCAGCAACCGCCTGGTCCTTCACGCGTGCACGAATTTTGTTCTCGTGGAATTTGCTGTAGAGCTCGTTCGCTTGCCGATTAACAAACACATCCCCCGACACACCCAGCACTTTCGAAAAACCGGGCTTTGTGAAGAGTTCCTCCCATGCTGCTATCCTTTGCTCTTCAGGTATAGAAAGTGTATCCTGCGTCGTCGAAGCATGGATGAAGCAAGCGTATGATTCGGAGCACTTGCGGAAGATGTCCGGATAGGTTTTCCGTATTTCTTGCATCTCGGCTTTACTGATCTTACTGTTCCTTAATGGTGCTGTCCAGTTTGGTGTTCTCTGGAAGACGTGAAGAGACTTGACCTCGGGCGCAATGGTCTGGATCGTCTGAATAGCAGTCGCTCCTGTTCCGATGATACCGACACGCTTGCCTGTGAGTTTGCCTGCGTCATCTGGCCATCTCGAGGTATGCCACGATCGGCCCTTGAAGTCTGATGTCCCGGGCATATTTGCAGGCAATGTCGGTTCGTTCAAGATTCCCATGGCCGTAATGAGATAACGGCATGAGAAGGTTGAGTCTTCAACATCGGTCAGGAGCCATGAGTCATTTGCTGACTGAAAATGCGCCGAGCGAATTTTGGTGTGGAATCGCATATCTCGACGCAGGTCGAACTTCTCTGTAAGATAGTGTATGTATCGGAGCGTCTCTGGTTGTGGTGAGAAATGCTCCGTCCAGTCCCACTCGTCAAGAACCTCCTGCGAAAACGAGAAGATGTATGAGTAGCTCTCGGAATCGAATCGTGCGCCTGGATAACGGTTCCTTATTTCGATTAGACAAGAAGATAACGTTCTAGACCCGTATACCAACGTACCAGAACCATGTGCCCCCTTCGCCAGAGCCCGCCTCGAGTACTACAGCCCTGAGACCAAGCTGCCGCATTCGATGCAAAGAGTAGATACCGCTCAGGCCAGCACCGACGATGATTACATCGTAGTCCAAACTTGCGTCTCCAGGCCCGAAGGCATGACCACCCTCAGTGTTGCCGTTCATTTCCGTCTCTCAGTCTCTCAGTCTCTGAGTGATATTCTGGGCTTCAAATGCTCCTAATGAGAGACCATTGGGTCGATATGCCACATGTATCGGCTGGTGTACATGCTTGAACATCGACAGCAGCGTCTAACTTATGTGTGGAAATCTTCCGCGGCAAAGAGGCATGGCAAAGAGCACATATCGAAGAATGGACCATTGTGAGCCGCAATAGCCGTGTTGTAAGAGTGCGCCGTGAGGAGACAGTAACAACGTTCTTGGTAATACCGGCATGCTATAAGCAGTTATCCGACGTCACTTGTGCGGGGCACCGTGACGTAGCATCATGCATGCACGCAGGAGTGAAAAGCTTAGAGACCACCCATCTACAGCTTCAATTGTGATGACGAATAGCGACTCGTCGGGATACTATCTGTAGTCGTGCGCCTAATGCGGCATGCCAGATAGGCTCAACACCTTAACAACAGCTGTAGTCGTGACCTGAGCAAACAATTTTGCGCACGATCTCAATCAAGACGCGAGTTCGGGGGGGGGGACAAGCATTGAGCGGTCACTACTTAAGTGGTTTAGACAAATTCGAGCGACTTCAATCTACATGAGCCCTTTAGATTCCCAGTAGCTACTAAGGTCCTTCAGGAACGCCCACTTCAATGATCTTCCCCAGCCCTGCGCCTTCCAGTCGTTGATAGTGGCCGGGAAGTGCGGTAACATGTCTCGGACATGCGAATCATGCGCTATGATTACGAAGATGTTGTCGTCGCAGTCCAATTCTTGCAGCTGGCCCACTGTCTTCGTTGCCAGATCTGTATCAAGGCCAAACGTGAGATCATACAAAGTATCGGTCGGCTTCCTTGAGCGCTGATGTTGCAAATCCACCCACGCATGTCCGGGACACAAGCTCCTATGGGCGTCCTCCGGGAAACACGGATGTGGCTTGATGCTCGCGGGCATCTGCAGATGCTGGGAAGGCCGCATGATGCCGGAATAATGGCACACATCACCACCGAGAAGTATGAATGTATCTGGCGTGACACGGGCCAGACCACAAAGATGACCAATGGCATGACCAGGACTATCCAAAAGATAGAAAGAGCCGTCGCCGAAATAGTCAAACGCCGGGAATTGCCCAATCCGTACAGTATCTGGACCGTCGAACGAGACTTCACGAAGCCGGCGACCACTTCAGCATGTCAGCGCGATGGCGTGGCATTCCATTCCAGGATGTACCTTACGTGTAATCACTTTCTCGAATGGGCGACTCGGGGTTCGATGGATATCCTGGCAACATGCTCTTCTTGAAGCCGCTGCCGACCACGAGCTCTGTCGATGTTGGAAACCTGGACGGATCGCCTATGTGATCCCAATGCCAATGGCTGAGGTGCAAGACTGGTCAGCTTCAACAGATCAGAAGGATTCAACTGCCCACCTCCAGATGACAGCCTTGATGCTTTCTAGTTCGATGCCGCCGTCTTGCAGTATCTCCGAAACGTCCCGTGATATCTGGATATCGTAATTCGTTGTCGGTATATACGATGCGATTGAAGCAGAGTAGTTCGCATAGTCTTTCCGGATGCCCAAGTCAAAAACCGCATTTTGGCCCGACGGGTGTCTGATGAAGAATGAGAGCGAAGGTGAGGACTTGAAGGTCTTCAGGCCTGGTACAGGTGGTGCCATAAAGCGCTCGATCAATGCCGGGCCAAAATTGACTGCATTGATCAAGCTGACAGATACAGTGTGCTCGCTTGGTGGGATCTTGATAGGCATGTCTGTGTTGTTCAATATGGCGGATGAGAAGGCCTTCGTCGCTTCCAGAATCTTTCCGCTGCTTGAAGCACACGCAAACCTCCTCTCATCTGCCAAATCGCGTAGCACGAAGTGGAGGTTTAAGGCGAGCGCTGACACACAGGTCCGCTAGCTAGGTGTCTCCGGGTAGCGAAAGGAAGCAAGGATTGCTTGGAAGCCATTCGGTAGACTAAATTGAGTTAGATCAGCTGTCCTGTGACTGGCACGTGGCTGATGTTGTGGGGACAAGTCCTGCGAAGGTTCGTGGAGTATATTCCCCATGGGGTCAGCCGAAGCTATGGAGAGCGAGGAGTGGACCGCCTTGCATGTATTTATGTCGCATTCGTGGAGATAGAACATCTGTAGTGAGCCCAATATTGTCCCTCAAGATTCTACGATATTACCTAGCCAGCCTCAGCAACATGTCCCCTCCCATAAAGCAGAACGAGAAGGCTGACCTGGACATCGGTCGAACAGAAGATACATCCAGCAGCTTGAGTCCAGAACTGCACAAGATCGATACCATCCATAATGACGAAGCCTTGAAGGTCCTCGCCAACTATAGGGGTGAGCAGACATGGACGGACAAGGAAGAGAAGAAGCTTCGCAGAAAGATCGATTGGAAGCTGATGCCAGTGCTGTGTGCAACCTATGGTCTTCAATACTATGATAAGGCAATGCTAAGTCAAGCTGTTAGCGTCTTGTTCAATGGTTCAGAAACCAAATACTGACCACAACAGGCACTTTTCGGACTGCGAACGGATTTGGATCTGCTGGTTGGTAATCGATACGCGTTTTCGGTCGCCATTTTCTACCTGGGATTCATCATTGGAGCGTACCCGACGATGGTACTAGCTCAACGATTCCCAATCGAGCGGGTTGCATCCTGTCTGGTCACAGTCTGGGGCGTGTGCCTTATCTTGACCACTGAATGCCGCGGCTACCAAAGTTTGTATGCGCAGCGATTCTTCCTTGGTGTCTTGGAAAGTGGCATAAGCCCTCTATTCATGGTCATTGTGGTGAGGATGATCGATACACTGCAATTCGAGTCTCGAGGTGATCCGCTGATCGTAAAGTAGGGCTCTTTTTACAAGAAGGATGAGCAGGCCTTCCGCATGGGTATCTGGTACTCGTGTACTGGCTACGTCTCGATCGTTTCGCCGCTCATCAACTACGGCTTCGGAACAATCGGCAGCGGAGCGCACAGTTGGAAGTATATGTACTACTTCTCAGGTGCACTCACAATTGCTTGGGGTTTATTGTTGTACTTTTGTCTCCCGCCAGACCCAGTGCGAGCTAGAGGATTTTCCGAGAAGGAGCGGTATGTGATGGTGGCGCGACTGAGGACCAACAACTCTGGTGTGCGAAATACGCACTTCAAAATCGGCCAGATTGTGGAGCTCCTGATGGACATTAAATTCTGGCTTGTGTTCTTGACAGCATTTCTGATGATGATCGCAAACGGTGAGACAATAGCGTGGTGTTCGTGCGCCTGAAAGAAGCTGACAATGATCAGGTCCTATCTCCACATTTGTCCCTATCATAATCGCAGGCTTTGGTTTTAGCCGACTTGACTCTTTGCTGCTTATCATGCCGATTGGAGCGTATGCTGGTACGATGCAGTTGCTGTTGCCCTACCTTGCCTATAAATTCAAGCACAATCGGGCGTACTTGATCTTCGTTGGACAGGTGGGCACGATCATAGCTGCGGCGCTCCTTTGGACTTTGGACTTGAAGGAGCAAGGTGCTCTGCTCTTTGCGTGCATCATTTTGCCTTCGACCGGAGCGGGCTATGCCGTTTTGATGGGCCTCCAGTTAGCAAACGTTGCGGGATACACCAAGAGGACGGTTGCGGCATCGGGTCTATATATCGGTTACTGTCTCGGTGGGTATCTTCTGCAGAGGTGAACTCGTCGCTGATAGCGCCTAGGTAACTTCACCGGCCCACTGATCTTCAAAGAAAAAGATGCACCACGCTATGAGCCGGCATTCACGGTAGTCGTGGTCACGGCCGCCGTCGCAGCGGTTCTAATCCTCGTCTATCGCCTGGTCTGCATGCTGTACAATCGCAGGCGCGATGCTTCAGGAACCATGGAGGGCTTCGACCATGCGTACGAAGATGACTTGACAGATCTGAAGGTTCGTGTATGCTCTGCCACCATTCAAAGTGAACTTGCTGACCCGCGCTTTAGAACCCGCAATTCCGCTACATCCTCTGAATTCCACACAGCCGATGTTGGGTGTTTTCTCGTTTGAGCCGGAAGCCATTGGGGAGTACGTAGATGCCTACAAACTGCATTCAGCACATGCGTGCAGAGTTTGTTTAATGTAAATGCATAGTTCTGCGATAAAAACATGCCGTAGCTCAAAATGCAATTCTGTTGGCAGGACGGATATATGCTCAAAGTCCTGAACAGCAACCACATTGTGCTGCAGAAAGGTAACATTCGTTCGTGAACCGCCCCTTTCATGGCCTCTGCGAAAAGAGATGGCTGGTTGTGGGTTTCCCCGCATTTCGGCGTCCCAAGAGAATGAGGTTTAAACCAAATGAGGAATGCCGACGGCCCTTATACACTCGTCTGCATCATGGTACACTATTAAGACATTGTCCGTGCAAAACGATCAAGCTAAATGATGACAAGGCAAATCCGGTCTCCCAGGAGCCTTAGCTTGATCTACGGACATCTCCAGGCATGCCTCTTCTGAGATTCCACCCGTCTCAACTTCATCCTCGTTTTCGGCAATGCCTCAAGCAGCTGACAATTGGCTTCATTTCACGCCGCGACAGCCGAAGCGCAAACGCGCAGATCTCGTGTGCATTCACTGCCATGCGAAAAAGATCAAGTGCGATCTTCAGGTTCGCCAGTCCTTTTCCACAAGCATTGTGGTCGAAACTAAGCGACTATTGCAGGCCAGGACGAACAGTGGAGCGCCAGACTGCACCAGTTGCTCAAACAGCGGCCATGACTGTCAGATCCGTCCTTCTAAGCGGACGAAGCAGAAGCGAGACCAAATCGAAAATGATAATGCCAGCTTGCATTCTCATGTTGGACGACCAAACAATGGCATACACGAAACGAATAGGACCTTTAATGCTCATCAGCCGATGTCGAACGACTCGAGTGCGCCTGGTCTTGTAGCATCCTTACAACAGCATCAAGAGTCATTTAATGTACACTTGCCATTAAGTCACGACCCCAAGCAGAACCACATACCCCGACTCCAAGCTGAAGCGTCCGAACCTTCACGCGGAAGACTTGGATTGAGCCATGCTGGGGATGTTGATACCGGATTCCTCCATGTGTATACAGCGGAAGATGATCGCAATGCAGAAGAACAAGATCGAGAGGCTAATGCTGGACACACGTCTCGCACCTCAGAACCCTTCTACGATGAGCTGTTGCCGATCTTTTCTGAGACATATTTTGACTTCTGTTACGCTTTTTGCCCGGTGCTTGACCCTGAAATGATTCACGAGGCCATGTCATCATCACCCCTATTGGCGAATTCCGTAGCTCTGGCGGCAAGCAATGTTCGACCACCACTGCTGCCCCACATCGGGCCAGCAGAGAATTACAAGAAAGCGAGGGAGATATTCTATGATGACGGCGAGGCTGACAGCTTGACGACTCTTCAGGCTTTGTGTCTATTCTACTGGTGGGCTCCGAGACCGCCGTCGACTGCACATCGGCATTCGTCTTGGTGGTGGACTTCGATCATCATACGCATTGCTCAACAGATGAACATACATCGTGAGCCAACCACAAGTGTTGCTGTTTCGGACATGCGGCGGCAGTCCTTGCGTCGAAGAGTATGGTGGACTGCATATGTATGTTACATCGATCTGATTTCCTCTCATCGCAATCACTAACAGCCACAGGCTCGCGAAAGGTTGACGGCATTGTGCCAGAGCAAACCTTGCATTATTGACCCAATGGATTGCACGATCGCCGAATGTCAGCTGAGCGACTTCCCAAGCGATCCAATGTCACAGAAGCGCGGAGAGGTTTTCATCTACTGGGTGAGACTGTGCTCCATCATCGGCAAGATCGCCCAGCATCTGTCAAGGACCACCACCCACGGTTTGGCTTTCCCATCGCCGTCAAATTATGTGCAAGAGCTGGCGGATTGGGTACATTCGTTGCCGCCTCACTTGCAGCTACCTATCAAGAGCGGGAAGACCACTTCATTCGACCGGGATGTCTATCAGCTTCATTTACCGTACCTGACCACCATCATTGTGCTTCACCTACAGAAGTCCAGTCAATGTCTTCCTCAGGCATTTCCACCCGCGATTCTCGCTGCCTCTTGCATGGCGCGCATCCACAGGGATATCTTGTCGCGAGGCGATACACGATTCTTGATGGCCATTACTTGTTGGTATACTGGCACGGCTTACATTGCTCTGTTGCAAGCGGCAAAGATCGAGCAGTTCGCCCCAGAAGCTAAAGAAGGCCTGGATGTGCTGGACCGCGCAGCCAAAGAACTTGGGAAGATGTGGGGCTCGGCTCGGATCATCTGCGAAGGTTTCCAGCGCTTGAGGAGAACGCACACTCCCAGGAATGGTCAGGCCATCGCAGGGCACAGCGAGAATGGAGAGTCGTCCGTGCTCATGTCAGACGCATCTCAAGACGCAATGTTTGCACAGGGTTCATTCGATTGGACACTGCTATTCCCATTCGTCACGTCTTCGACGAATCGTATAGCGGAGCTGTTGTTGAGCAAGCATGGGCAAGGCAAGCTCCAGACTCCCGCTGACAGCCCGTTCCGTGAAGCCTATTGGAATCAGTATCAAGATCTCCTTCTACCATTCGGTAGTGAAACATTCGATTTCCTGGACAGTATGATCGGCCTGTAGACATTACTTCTTGAGATGCAGCAGATGATGACACCGAAGAACTGGGGCCACGGCTCCAGGTTCCTCAAAATGGCATGTACTTGTGTAAAACGCTGCGCAAATAGCGCATAGTTTATCGGCGAACGATAACTGAAGTCTCCGGACCCATTGCAAGATACTCAGATGATAGCCAAACTTCAACAGGAAAGCAAATCTGTCCTCTTCTTGACATCGTGCACATGCGCAGTCTGAAAACATTGAGCAGATATGCCATTATCTGATGTCTATACACTGGCTCATCGCCTCTCAAAGGACCAGCCATGATGATCATGCTGAAGAAGCTGGAGCTTTGTCTGCGAGCTCAACGTACCAGGACAGATCTACACCATCCTCCATTTCCCATTCCGTGAAGCCATTACCCATAAATCTGAATGGATTCTCGGTACCGTAGACAATGTCGAAATCTTCGGCACGGATGTCGCCCAGCATTCGATTGAAGAGGTGCGCAGATCCTCCAAACAGAGCAGTCACCCGGCCGTCCTTCGTTCCCCGCTTATACCAACTGCTACACCCGCCAGTCCAAACAAGGGTCTTGTGGACTTGATCACTATATCGGATGAAAGCGTCGACCTTATCCTTCTTTGGTGTTATGTATCTGATGTCCTCAGTCGCCATTTTCCGAATCCATTTGACAAAGTAGTCTCCCGTCCAGTTCAATGACTCGACCAGGGATCCATGACCACCGAGGCAATTTGGTCCCATCATCATAAAGTAGTTCGGCATATCTGGAGCAGCGACCGAGATGTAAGACTCTGGTTCATTGATCCACTTCTCTCGAAGGTCTACATCATTCAACCCAACAATTGGGAATCGAGGGCGATGCGAAACGTCGAACCCAGTAGCACAGACAACTTCGATGGTTAGCATCGGTCACATAATCCCAGGCCAGCTGGAGCCGAAAGGAAAAGTGGATACAATACTTACTGACGTCGCAGTCAAAGCACTCTCCGTCGGCGGTGTGAACACCTTTCTCACTGATCTCCGTGATTGGGGAGTTCGTGAGATCGCAGTTGTCTCGCAAGAAGGACTCCAGGTAGCCGGGGCCAGGAGTGATACGCCTGCAGCCGAGCTCCCACTTCGGAATGAGCATGTCGCATAATCTCTTGTCATGATTGAGTTTCTCGGCCATTTGCGCTGCGGCTAGCTTGATACCCTCTTCGTTATTGCGGCCTTTCATGAAGATGTAGAACGATTTGTTCGTTCGTGAGATGATGCCTTTCCTGTGCTCGAGATGATGTTGCGGATCTTGAAAACGCTTCTTGTCTTCTTCCGTGTACTTGGGATTCGGATCAGGATCGTCACGACCAAGATGCTTTGCTGGAGGTGCCCGATAGTAAACCCAAGCTGGTCCTCGAATGAAGTTTTTGACTGTCGTTCCAGAGAGCTTTGCCATTTGCGGCACAATCTGAATGCCTGAAGAACCATTCCCTATGACCGCGATGCGCTTGTTCGAATAGTCGTAATTATGATCCCAGCTGGCGGAGTGTGTAACGTGGCCTTTAAACTTCTCGAGACCAGTCACGCCCTTGGGCCATGCTTCATGCCTAGTTCGGTCAGTGAAATGCAAGCGAGGAACTCCTGCGCATACCTACACAAGTACTCCTCGAGCAGAGATGAGAACGTCGCAAAATTCATCCCGCTGAACGCCTTCGTGCTCTACGGTCACCTTCCACGATGTTGACGCAGGTTGCCAACAAGCACTGATCACCTTCGTGTTCAGATGCAGATCTTTGTCTAGGCTCCACTTCTGAACAGTAGATTTCATGTATGCGAGAATATCTTCACCACTAGCATAGAACCTCTCCCAATTCGGAAATGGATCAAAAGGGAAGGCGTAGATATGCGCGGGCACATCGCATTGAACACCTGGATAATTGTTCGCCACTAGTGAGTGGTCAGTAGAGGTACAACGGTGATTGAAGTGGAATACGAACACCATGTTCCACCAATGTCGCTGCGTGCCTCGAAGATGGTGTGGTCGACTATATCCCTCATATCTGGGAAGCGATGATGAAACTTGTGTGCCATCAGGAGACCGGAGAATCCAGCACCAATTGTGATGACCCGCATTTTGCGTGGAGTGTATGCGTATTTCGAGTCCAGCTCGAAGGCATTTAGGATGTGTCCATCGGTCAAGACAGGCGATGGCACATCGTCCGTTACTCCATTGGCAAGCTTTGGTGTTGTAGGAGCCGGTATCTCGCCGTCTGCAAGACAGAGACCATTCGCTCTTCCCAAATGTGGCTCGGTCGGACGAGACCCCATAGCTGCCGTCATATCGCCGCTCGTACTTGATAATTTCGTTGTGCAAATGTGTAGCAGGTGCCTTGCGAAGATGGACCGGCGACGAATGGCTTCCACCAAGGAGACGGCTAGACAACAGAATATTGGCTTTCAGCTTATAGATGAGACAATCATGAACAGCTACAGTTGAAGCCAAGTAGTAAAGCGCTATCGCTAGGCTATGCTTAGAGCAGATCCCAGCTCAGCAGATACCGGATATCGTTCGCAATCACATCGTTCACGCATTAGATTCGGCGGCAGAGCCATAGCCGAACGAGCAAGCAGAATTCCGTCGTCAGGAAACAGGATGCGTGCATTTGCATCGCCATTCCTGATAGGCTGAAGAATGATGCCGAAAGTGCCGTTTCTGCAAGCAAAGCTATCGTTTGGAGTCAGCTATGGACCCTGGTTATCAAGCAGCGGAAGACCTATCTAGGAAAGCCGATCTCCGCACTTGCTTTGGTGTCCCATGTCTCTCCACCGGGACAACCACAACCGTACGCATGGCGGAAGTATGCCGTAGGTTGAAAATGTGACCAGCGTCCGGAGACAGTATGTTTCGCAGGCGTCAGGAGGTCGGAGAAGCAATATCACGCGTACAATCGACAAATTTAATCTCCTCATGATTGTGAACTTCGATATCCGACAAAGCAGTCATACAATCATACACTAGAACCATGTCTGTTCCTCGATATTCCTACAATGGCCCCATCGACCACACCATCGCTCCCGACCTGAGCAAGATCCGTGATAAGTCAGTCATCATCACTGGAGGCGCCAATGGCATGGGCGAAGCTGCTGTTCGTGACTTTGTCGCTGCAGGTGCATTCGTGACCATTGCCGATGTGAACGAGGCCCGAGGTCGAGAGCTCGAAAAGGAGCTCAATGCTGATGGGGAACATTGCGTGTTCGTGAAGGTTGACATTCGCGACTGGGACGAGCAGAAGCGCATGTTCGAGACAGCAAAATCGAGAAGTCCTCACAAAAGCGTAGATGTTGTGATCGCAAATGCTGGTATCAGTCGAAGCTCAGGGGACAGCTTATGGACCTTGGACGATCCAAATGGCGAGCCCACGAAACCCAACCTGAACATTGTCCGGGTGAACCTCGATGGCACGCTTTACACCTGGAAGCTTGCTGTGCACTACTTCAGGAAACAGCCAGACACCGAGGATCGTGATCGATGCTTCATCATCACCGGCTCTATGGTTGCTTGGATTGACTCTCCGGGCAATTGGGAGTATACCGCCACGAAGTACGGACTTCGCGGATTCATGCGCACAGCTCGACGCTCTAGCTTCGAGCAAGGTATCCGCATCAACTATGTGGCGCCATGCTGGATCAAAAGTGCCATCCGCACGGCGGAGTACGAGAAGTGGCTGATCGATCGTGGCGTCGAATTCGGCGAGCAAAAGGACTGCGCTGGATGCTTCCTTCGAATCGCTACCGACAGGAGCATCAATGGTGAGTCCTCGCTGGAAGGTTTGGATCCTTGACTGACATCGTGTAGGCCGCTCGCTGATGATCACGCCACGTTCTTATGCGAAGGAAGGTTTCGTAGATACTGACAGGGAGGATTACCAGGATACCCAAGAAGATGCATACATGAAGAAAACACAGGCTTCGCAACTTGTCATCATCGAGGACAAATGGCTGGATGATTATAAGGTGAGGGTGTACAAAGACTGAGATGAACTGTGATTTAGCTCGATCGATGCTGAAGTTACAGATTTGGGACAGATTGTTGCGCCGTTTGAGCAAATTAGCATCCACCAGAGCTCGAGGTCAGGAAATGAGTCTAATGCACTTGGTTCGCTGGACAACAGCTCTCGATGGTCGTGATTGCTCGTGGTGCCATTCTTCATAGCCATCGCTCGTGGTGACTGTGTCGTCTCATGGCCTTGTATACAGTCGCGCACAGTTACCGCGTTTGATGCATGTTCAGACTCACATCGAGCTCTCGATACGTCTCGTATTTTGATCGGATTCTGCGTGGCTATAAGCGGTCAGCAAAAGGAATCTCAAGTCAGAACCAGAAGGAATGGAATCATTCGTGTAATAGACTGGGGATCCGTTCTTGAAGTTCCTGTCAAATGCAAGTCTACGTGACCGCGCACATGTTCCCAACGCCAGCGCCAATTCACCACCATGCACCGCCGTTGATTACTCTTGAAGAGCAGCCGAGCTCTTGCAAACCTCTCGCCTCCCTATTTGTACACATTTGCATTGACCGAGCAAAGCTGAACTAGACACCAGTTGCACCTGGCGCCTTCTCGTCCTTCCTCAAGCTTACGAGCATCTCTCGGAATCTCTCCTTGCCGCTGCCGCCAGCGCCTCCCTTTGGACCCTTGCCGCTGATGTCGACCAACTTGGCGATTCTCTCCCAGCTCGTGCCACCAGCAGTGGTATCGTCTCTGCTGGCCAAAAACTGCTCCGCCTCGCGCTTGGTCTGTGCCAGGTTCTTCTCCTTCTTGTCGTTGTAGTTGTCGTAGAAGTCGTCGAGCGCCTGCTGTGCCTCCTTGATGGTCGACTCCTTCTTCGACTGCGAAATCTCGTCGCGGCGGGCAATCTCTGATTCGCGCTTGGCTCGCCAGGCCTTGATGGGCTCCGAGTCTTCGACGGGTTGCGAGTAGGAAGGTGCAGGATATGTGTTCGGTGCGCCGGGAAGGAAGGATGCGCCTGTTATCGTGCCGCCTGGTGCCATGTGCTGCATCCTCATTAGTCTACCTTTCTGCGCCGTACTTTTGCACTGCATCATCGACCTACCTCGTTCGTGGTGTCGATCGCTGGGAAGCTGGACTCGAAGCCTGACATGTCGTCCTTGTTGCCATCCATGGCAGGGAAGTTGCTGCCGCCTCCGCCTAGCAGGTCATCATCACCAGCATCTTGCACCGAAGCCAGGTTGCCATCGCCCTCGGAAACGAAGAAATCAGCATCGTCGCCCAATGCAGCGCGCTCGCGCTCGAGGAAACTCGACTCGCCGCCAGCAGGAAGATCGCGCACTTCAGTTTGACCTATGTGCGAAGAAGAATGTGAGCTTCACTTGTCCCTGAACTTGCGCTGGCGGTGCTCTTACCCTCGTCGAAGTCTTCTATCGATGGGAATCTGTCTGCCATGTTGTATGTGGGTGTGTTTGTGGATTCTGTGTGTAGTATGAGGTCTCTGCTCGTGCGCCAGGAATTGGGAAACGGCAAAGTAGTTAAGTTCGTGCTGGTGATGGAGATGTTGAGGTGCTTCAGGACAGCTGCACTTTCCAGTACAGTCCGGGGGTCCGCACCTGCCTGATCAACAGCCAGGCCACAAGGCCCCAAAGGAGCCCGTGTCCAAGCGCAACCTCAGCGTCGCAGAGAATCCGACAAACAACATCATCCCTCAAGTTCCGTGACGTGGCTTCATCATCAAGCACAAGTTGAGGTCATCCACCGTTCGAGAACTTCATCTGCAAAAGATCCGAGTGCAAACACTAGATAGACATTTGTGCATCGTGACTTTCTGACGCCTGCCTCAGAGAGATGGCATACACCGACGATGCCGTCAGGGCGAAGCTGTCCGCTCTCAATGAGACACAGGAGGCCATCGTGACCGTCGCGCAGTGGATCATGTTCCATAAGTATGGCCATCTCAATTTCGCGTCCTCGTTTCCTGCCAGCGAGCGATGCATGCGATTGCACCGAAATGTGATGCTAACGAGGCTTGTGCAGGCGATACGCGGAACGAACCGCACAGATCTGGGCTCAACGACTTGGAGAGTCTAATCCTCCGAAACGGCTCAACTTGATTTATCTCGCCAACGGTGAGTGCAACTTACACATTGCCAAGCCCTTTGAACTGACATCTTTTCAGAAGTTGTGCAGCAGTCTAAGGCTCGCCGCAAGAATGAATTCGTGGCTGCGTTCCAGCCGGTAAGGAGCTCCACCAAAAGACGCCCAATTTCTGCTCACATATCTTCAGATCATCGCCGAAACTACAACTACTGCCTACAAAGGCGCATCTATCGAGATCCAGCAGAAGATACGGCGAGTCGTCGACGTCTGGCGACAGCGGCAAATCTTCAACCCGGACTGCCAGAAGGACATCGAAAATCGCATCAATGGTGTGTACGCCCGACATTTCACTGCTAGCATTACTGACGACACATCTAGATGTCGACCGATCCCGAAGTGGCGCCCGGAAAGGAGCGTTGGGCGGCTCACTCTTTGCTTCATCAGCCTCCGCAGCACCGCCAGAATATCAAGCACTAATAACCTCACAATCATCCCTCGTCAAGCTCGAAGCACTCTCGAAACCAGCAGCCGCCGGTGCGCAAATCGAGTGGGACAAGTACAGTGACCCGTCGACGGATGCTGGCTCTCTCGCAAAACAAGCAGGTACTTTGGGCGGCCTTCTCAAGACATTGGCGAACGCGGAAGGTGCTGTTGCGGAGACTCTCAAGGCGCGCAAGACACTCATCGATGGCCTCGAGAAGATTCTCTCGCAAAACAAGGAAGACTACGCCAAGGAGGAAGACCAGCTTCGTGACCTCAATACTCGCAAAGTCGAGATTGAGGCCAAGAAGCGCGAAGTGGAGGACAGCATCATGGCGGGATTCGCACAGATGACGAACAACAGTGGAGGCACGCCAGATCACGATCCACCCAGGCCCGATGCAGAGCCGCTCACACCACCTCCCGTAGAGAGCATCACTCCTGTGGGAACGCCCAAGGTTGGCTACGTGTCGACAACCGGTGCGGACGTGATCGCAGAGAGACCAGCGCATCCAGATGGGTCGAACAATGCACCTCCCTTTGAGGCTCTTCCTCATGGAGCTGTACTCATGAATGGACCAGGAGACGTCAACACAACCGTCCCTGTTGCGAGCGGACCTTTGCCTGGACTTGGGCGACAAGCAAGCCCGATGGAAGCCGGATCGAGCAAGAGGAGGAAGATGAGTAGTGCAGATGTTGGTGATGAGTTTGCTGGGTTCGCGGAGGGCGGGATAGGAGTTGACGCCGATGTGGAGGCGATGCTGGGCTGATGAATTTCGCACTCGACTTCGCGCACTGTTCAGCAGCGGATCACGTCTCAGACTCTCTCATAGCGATGGCGTTTCTGGAATCAAGTTACACTTGCCCTTACTCACGAACGAGGCGAAATGTGGAGGGGAAGAGCAAGCGCATCATGCTGTTGTAAGCAGTATTTCCAATGTATTCTCGTGGGCGGATTTTAGCCTCTAGTCTTTTCGCGACAACCATTCCCTACTGCAAAATTCTAGTCGAGCTGACGAGAGGCAGCTTTAGTGATCGCTAACGTCCTGGAGGCAAGCAATTTGCGTCCGATCGGTCTTCCATCAATTTTGCATTGTCCCGGAGAGTGTTACGCCTTTACTGTCTTATGCCTCTTGCAGATCCGCTGCTGTCACTCGCGCCCATATCCGCCCAAGACACCGCCTTGATCGACATCCTCCTCTTCAGTCCCACCTTGTCCTTCCTGAACTTCTTGGACCTGGACTTGGGCATACCCGCGAAGCAGTCAAACTCCTTCGCGCCGACCTTGCGCTCCTTCCTCGTCCTCACATATCCATCGACGTCATCCCTTTCCACAATCTCCCACTCGAATAGCGGGATCGTCTTCCACAGGCTCGTCGGTCGCTTCGCGGCGCCTTCGACAGCAGGCATTTTCGGCACCCTCCACCAGTAGGAGCACATGTTCGGGTCGAGAGAGATGCAGTAGTCGCATGGCAGAACCTGGATGCATTCGCCGTCGGGGTAATTCGTGCCCTTGTGAAAGAGCGTCGTGTTGGTGGAATCGGGCTGGAACTGGTACCATTTGTTTGTGTGAGCGGACTGATCAGGAGCGAGGATGAATGTGTCTTGGCCGTGGAACTGGCATGGCTTGCTAGAGGCACATGGCTGTCTTTGACGTGTGCTGCCCGCCTCGTTCAGGGCAGGAAATGCCAGTATCGAAGTCGTGTGAACTGAGATCTGCATTTTGTGAAATGGGAAGTTTGTGAAGATGGCTGTCCTGACAATAGCATTGTTCTGGCGGCTGACAATAGACGATGTTTATCGTAGGGACCATAGCACACTGTCGTGTTAATATCTATTCAATCATGGATTCGAGAATTGCAAGTCTAGAAGATTGCGAAAAGACTTCCATTTCAAATCTAAGACCGCACTCAATTCTCGATGACCTGGAGGTGACCATGAATAGGTGCCGGACGCCGGCCATGATGACGAGCGCTCGAAGTCAACAGAATGAGAACAATGGGTCAGAATGATGTCTATCTCGCTATGATTGGTCTCAGAGTTGTCATCATCAAGGTTGGCAATCACCTTGGCGTAATTCCAGGAGTTGCAGACTTTGAACCTCGTGCATGAAGATGATGGGTCACGTGTCTGACATCTCCTCCACATATGTTCTCTGGCACGGTCATGTAGAGCAACGGCGGACAATTCTCAGCACGAAAGTAAGTGCCTGGACCAAAGGCACTGCTTGCCTTAGGCTCGTGTGATGGGGTGAGACACAGCCAGCATGTTTACGCCTTGCTGCAGCATGGATAAGTAACAACCTATCATCCTTGTCCATGGTCACCCATTTTGCTGCAACGGCTGGTTAGTATCTGCGATTGCAATCTAAATCTTGCTGCATCCCTGTCCCTCCATGTAGTGCCACGAGAGCTTAATGCGACGTCGAGGACAAGCATCTAAGTACACCATGCTTCGAGGAACCACGCAAGATGAACGAACTGGCGACATAGCAGGAATTTACGAGCCCGAAGTAGCTATAGATCGATAGGAGATTGAATAATCATAATCCTACAGCAACTCCAATTGCCGGACGGAACAGACATATCCACCTGAAACCTACAAACAATGACTCAATGAGTCGAAGTGCCGATCATCCATAACACCATTCAATGCTAGACCTCAGCTAATGCTTACAGGAGAATAGTTGCACGCAGTGAACTCCGCGCGAAGGTTCTTTCGACGTTAGTCATGGCATTATGGCTTCTATCTATGACTTACTAGCAATGCGCTGGTGGAAGTGGATCACTTGTGAATTTCGCAGTTGCCACAGTGATAATGTGCGCACAAGGAACATCGTCCACTGTTGACTGCCTGCGGCGAGCCGCAGTCACAACAGACGATAACGGCTGTTCTTCGCTTCGACATATTGACGAGCTCGCATTCGTTTGTTACAGAGGATGGTCGAGACTGCATTGTATGAGCGTTCGGGTAAATTAAGCAATAAAGCTCGAGTATCGTCCTTCAGCGTTGACCTCGAGGGAAGTGATTATCAGGTCCAGGTGGAAGTGTGACAGCTCGTTACCAAGTAACAATCGGGAAGATATGGGATGTTGCTGATGTTGATGACCTTAGAAGAAAGTCGAAGTCGTCTGATGAACAGCCGATGAGCGCCATATTGACTGATGATATATACTCCTTCATAGAGGCTATGTCTTCCAACAGATCCGAGCAACGATCCAGCAGTGAGGAGGCCACTGGCGGCGCAGGTCGCAGTGTCGGCATTATCATTGATCGGTGAAGCGTCATCGCAATGTGGAAGATGGAGTCAGTTCTGATTGAGTGAAGCTAGATGAGAATGTTAGCTTCGCTGCCTGGGACTTAGATGAAAAGGGCGAAGGAAGCAGAAAACATCCAGGCTTGAGATATGTTCACCGTCGGAGTTGCGCGGCGCAGCGTATGTTTGTTCGCCTTTCCTGCTCATTGAAGGAGCACAACCAAGTCGCAAAATGGACATGAGTCATTCTCCATTCCATGTAGAAACCCAAATCGATGTTCAGCTGAGCACGTGTGGGTGAAACGAATTGCTGCGATCCAGGAGGGCGGCCACCTGGCTAGAGAGCAATCACGCAGGACGTGAACACAGCCTACTCTGTTAGGACGCGCAGATTCATGGCGGGTGGATATGCTGTTGATTCATTAGGAGCGCCCCATATTCTTATGGCGGTCAGGGAATTGAGGTGTTCCTAACTTCGTCATCAGGCGATGGTTCGCACTTCTTTTCGGCACAGGGCGACACTTCTCAATTACGACGCACACTGAGGTGCGGCAGCCTCGCCGGAGGTCTCTGCAAGAAGATAGTGTCCAGGTATCAGCGAGAGAGCCGCCATCTTTCATGTACCTGCATGATTCTTGACATGGTAGCCACGTTTTCGGAAGATGGGTGCAGGCGCGCACTGACAATGAGATCAAGAATCGCGAATGTATGCAGTATTGTGGCGATGCTGAGCTGCGGTCGCTCGAGAACCCTAAAGTCAGCTTGTCACCGGTAACGACTGTGAGGGTGCATTCGCGCCTGCGTAAGGCGCGAACGCGCGCTAAGAACTCCAGCATCTCGAGACAAGTGCATCGTACCTAGTCATCGAAGCTGTAGTACGCGAGTTGTCGTGGCGGTGCATGAGGGTGTGAATGCTAAGTTGCGAGTGTTGCAAGGTGCGTGTTGAACGAAAAAATGCGTCACGGTGAAGGAGTCAGCGATGGAGGCCGACACGCCTAGTCCGAAATTGGCATAGTCGTATGCTCCAAACATTGGGAGTCGGAGACGAGGCGCCAGCAAGACCACGCAGTATAACAGACACAAGAGTTGCTACTCCAACGCAATTAAGCTCTAGTCGTCTCTAACAAGACTCGAGGTCAGATCTTTGCTGTTTGCTACTCTTCACTGCGGTCGGGATCGTGAAAGGGAATGTCACGTGAACGAAAGGAATTTGGGTCTGATACGCAGTGGTGAAAAGTCGCAGTAATGGCGGTCGGTGCCGTTAATGCACTTGGTGTCTAGAATCCAGAGAAAAACTAAACGATGCCGAATATGTCATCCAAATAACTCCGTGTAATCCTGAGAGCGCCACATAATCCAAAGAATCGCGTCCAATTGCTCAAGCATCAACTTCTTCGCTACCATGATCACCAAAGAGAACTCCAATTCATGCGATGACGGATCACACGTCGACTCTTCATTTCTGCAATTGTCGTTAGCGCGATGGCCGCCTGATCGGAAGCTCGTCTTACCCAAGTGACTCTGCAGTGATCTCGGTCGACACACCACTGCGTCATCTGATGATGACAACTGACGCACGCTGTGCCGTTTGCGGCGAGTGTTGGCCCATTGCCACATTCTCCGCAGAACCAGTATTCGAGCTTGGCTTGGTTCGTGTTGCTTTGAGCTCCTTGATGTACGTTCGTAATATGGGCAAAGGTCGAAGCACTGTATACAATGTCAGCTGGTGATGAGGGGGACCGTTTTGAACACTAACCCACTAGCTGAAGAAGAGCTAGTACCATGAAGACTTCTTGACCCGTTCCCAGTCCTCCTGTCTCTCTGTCGCACAGTATAAGGGTCTTCAAAGACTTCGCAGTAACTGCATCTCCTGTGGCCACAACGGTAGACATCCGTGCACGCTCCATACAGCTTCTTATTGTAAGGACCGGCGCCACATTGGCAGCAACTCCAGGCAAAGGTCTTCTTCTCCGGCATGTTTTCAGTAAGTCAAGAGTGTGTTTAGAAATCCGAAGACTTGAAGTGGCACTCGAGGTCTTATGTGGTTGAGCGGAATGTTGGGGAGAAACATCATCGGTATTGCACTCTGTTATAAGAATCCATTCGGCCTCACATCGAAGGGCGAGCAAAGCAACGGCAACACAGCCATTCTCATGGCTGTGTCATGGTCGAAGGGCTGATAGCACGAGAGGGCAACGAGGAGCAGCATCGGCAGCGGTGGCCTCTTCGTCTATAGTCGCGCCTGCGATCTGAATCTATTCGAGTCCACGCACAGAGTACTCAGATTGCCTCAGCGGCTGTGCTCTAGAGGCGAGAATTGGATTTGTTCGGGCTGCAGCAACATGTGAATTGCGAAGCATGCATGAGGTCCATGTCGGCGACGCTTCGAAGGTCTGGTCATGGAGTCCATGATGGTTCCAGAGTCGATACAATACCGTTGTGAAGTGACTGGCGTGATCAAAGCACAAATGGCGGTGGATTCGATCACGCACAGATCGTCTTGTATCCGGTCGGTGGAACGACTTGATTGCAACCTTGAGTGTGACCAGTCATAATTTTGGAACCTCTCAGCGCACAACCAAATGGATTGTTGCCCGATTCCTCGCAAGGCTTGTGTTTTTCGCAAGTGCGGTTGTCTCGCTGAGGAACAGCGCCCGACCGATACTCGAGACAGGGTTGCAGGGCTCCTGGCGCTACTTCAAGAGAGTGAAGCAATAGGTGACCCATCAGCCACAGTTGACGGGCACGTGCTAAGCAGAGAAATGAGCCTAGTGCCACCGGAAACGCTGGTGCCACCAATCTGTGTCGTTCTAGAAGGATTCTGGAACAGCTAGCGCGCATGGATGGCAAAGTGGTGAAGAGGCAGCACTCTGAAGGTCCAATCTGTTCGAAGTGTGAAGAAAGATCGTGACTAGCGGGGCTCGAGCTCTGATTGCCTTGTGTGTGAACAATTAGATGACTGGTTATGGCAAAGGGGCCACTCGTCTCGATGAGCCACAATCATGGTGGAATTGAGATGGAACCAGTCAGAGATTCTGCAGCCTCACTTCTTCGAATCAACATGTTGAAGCTCGAACAGACACCGCCATGAGTAAGGTCGCCGGGACCCCGACTAAGTAGTCATCTCTTGGAAGAGCCTCATATTGACATCTTGCAAGGTCTCTCATCCTCATCGCCAGATTGATTTAGAGGTGCATCCATAGTGGTGTACAGAGACTGGGTGTCGACAGCTGTCGGGTCATTGTGCTGCAGTCTCGTCATGCAGCCGCTTCGTGATGCTGTCTCTGAGATCCAATGAGATACTGTCACTCCCGCACTTTTGCACCAGAAGTCGAAGCAACGACTTGATGGTGTAGGCTTAGCAAGCGAGACTGGATCCGCCTTGTAGCCTTCCATATAACATTTTCCAGACGAGAGGCGTCTTCGCTTTCCGGAATCCCGTCCGTCTAGCAGCAGCGGAGGCTTTCATCGACAAAAAATCACTGTGCTTCTTCACCGAAAGTCTCGCCTTAGGCTGGAAGGTCGGCGACACGACTCGCGAGGCAGGATCTGACCGTGAAAATATACGAGCAATGCCTGAAAGCCTTGTCTAATTCCGTTGCCTGGTCAGGCTAGTGATCCGTCAATGTCGTCGAAATGGCGGGCTTCGTGGTTCGCATTGTCAGCATTCTAAGCCCCTCGGGCCGCAAACGATCAAGGCTATGGTAGAGAGAATTTCACTGCGTTGTGAGATGTCATGGAACGGAGGTAATGGGAGTCGGGAAGTGGAAGTCGAGCCTATGATGTTGGAGAGAGGTCCGTGCCTTGATGACGTTTTGCCGATCACGAACTTTCGCGACACGAGGCGGCCTCGCGACACTCCATTCTTGTTACACAGACCATTCCAAAGCATTTTTCATTGCCGAGAAACATGTTGCGATGACAGTCGAGGATCATCAAGTGTCCATCAACCGATGGGTGGCACTTGCGGTTCCACTGTTTATACTCGCAGCAAGTGGTTACTGTATTTATGTCGTCCTCCAAAAGCTATGCAGTAAGTTGGAGCAGCGTCATTGAGTGGATCGTTGCATGCTGATCGCGTCCTCGCAGTTGAATATTTGTTAGAGCCAGCGCATCGCGGCTACCTTAGCGTAGACCCGCGACCGAGCCTCGCCGTCCCAATCCTCGTCTTCTTCTTTCTACTCTTCGTCCTCTACCTCGGCTGCTACATCCGTCTCATACAGACGGTCAATTACAATCCAGGGTACACGAAGCGCATACCGCATCCTCGCAGACGGAGTGTGCAGAGTAAAGAAGAGGAAGCTGTCAAGTCAAGTTGGACATGTGTGCCATCAAGAGCAAGGCGCGGAGCAGAATATCCTGTGCTAAACAGGACTGCAGTGTTGGACGGAAGTGCGCCGCCACCACCCGGTATTGAAGAGTTCCTGCGCAAAGATGTCTTCATATGCGACCCGCAAGGCCTGCCACTGTTCTGTGACATGTAAGCGCATCGCCATCCCCTGGCATAAAGTGTTCTAAGACTTCGCAGGTGCAACAACTGGAAGCCAGACCGCACTCATCATTGCTCAGAGGTTGAAAGATGCGTGAGAAGAATGGATCACTTCTGTCCATGGGTTGGCGGCATCGTATCGGAGACGAACATCAAGTTTTTCCTCCAGTTCTTGTTCTACGCTGCGGGCTGGGGCATATACACTTTTGGCTTCGTGGTGTGGGCCATCACCGACCGCGCAAAGGAAAGCAACAAAACGCGATCATCGCCAGGCCAAAGCCCAGCATTTTCTAGGGTTCAGTCTCACTGGATTGTTGCTGCGGCGTTGACAGGACTTCTTGGTCTCCTCTTCGCAGGAGGCATGTTTCTCACTACACTTTACAATGCGGCCACCAACAGATCCACGAACGAACAAGTCATCAAGCGAAGCTACAATGTCGCTGTCAGGATCAAGAATCGGGGGAACACACGGTACAATGGACCAACCATCACTTTTCCATTGCGAGGCATGGCACCTTCGAGTGATTGGCAGACTTTTGCAATATTGCAGACCACTCCGTCCGACAACATCTGGTCTGTGGGCGTTCTCAAGAATCTGAAGAGTGTGCTCGGGGACAGCTACGTCGACTGGATCCTACCGCTGAATTATCCTCCATGCACGAAGCATGATGACCCCAGAAGCGACTTCCCACTTGGCGCAGACTTTGAGCGGTTGTGCAAGGATCATGGCCTTGATTAGAATATAATGATAATAATGAAGCGCTTCGATTCATCTCTGCCAGCGTGATTGACAAGTGCAGCCGTGTCGTACCTCGAAATGGCTAGTCTCAGCCTCGTGAGCATCGGATGCTGTCATCCAGGCCACGCCGATCCCATCTTGCCGATGAAATGCCGAACTCTGCCGACTCCACAACTTGCAGTCCATTGCATCTTTGACATTGGGGAACATCCTGTGGTGATAGACAGGAGTTGTCGGCTCAGCGGACAAGACTACCGATTCGAAATTTGAAGATGGCGACCATTCCACAATATGAGAATCTGGCTGTCACGCTGCAAGACGGCGTGGCAATTTTGAAGTACAATCGCCCGAAAGCTGGTAATGCGTTGAGCCTGGGTCTTATCAAGGTGCGCTCGAGTGAATTAATGTTCGCTCATGATGGTGCTAAAAGTCGATGGACAGGACATTCTGGCTGGACTCCAATGGGCTGATGGCGATGACCGAGTCAAAGTTATTCTCCAGACTGGCGAAGGAAGACTATTCACCGCTGGACTTGATCTCCAGGACAAGAACATTGTCACGAATGACACCGTGTTGTCCGACACCTTCTCAGCCGTCATTGGGTAGGCAGACCTCTAAGATCCTCATAATTGCCCGTTCATAACTGATCAATTTACAGTAAGGTTCACGAGACAATGATCGACTCCGACAAAGTCCTCGTGACCGCCGTCAACGGCGCCGCCCCAGGCTGGGGAACGAGCAGTCTGGCACTAGCAGACTTGGTCTACGCCTCACCGGACGCCTTCTTCTTCACACCCTTCGTAAAGCTCGGCATATGCGCAGAGGCGTGCTCGAGCATCACATTCGCAAAGATCATGGGCCACCAAAAGGCAGCGTCTCTCCTCCTAGCTGGTGATCAGCTCACTGCCGCGGAGCTCGAGAGTGCAGGTCTTGTCACGAAGGTTCTGCCCAAGGAGAAGTTCCTGGAGACGGTAATGAAGCAGTGCAGCCGGATCGCTCAGCAGCCAGCGGAAGCATTGAAGCTCAACAAAAGTCTGATGATGAAGTCGTGTCGGAAGGAGTTGCTGGAAGTCAACGCGCTTGAGTTGAAGGAGCTCAGCAAGAAGGCACGAAGTCAAGAAGCGAGGGATGCGGTGAATGGATTTCTGGCCGAGCAGGCAAGCAAGAAGAAAGCAAAACCGGCAGCAAAACTATAGGGAGAAAGTTGAATCTCTTCCACACGTCAAACATCACGATATGAGTATTGCGCTATCATCCAAGCCCAAATGATTCAAGCACAAAGACTGCAGGAGTTGAACTCGTGTGAGGAGAGAAGCGAGTTCCATCCAGCTCGGTGCCTCCACGACGGCAAAAACAAGCCACCCGACCTCCCACAAACCAGCAAAAAATCCCACATCTCGGGGAGGGGACCGAAACCCCCAATCTGACGGACTTCGAACGTGGGGCCTTGCAGGCCTCATTGTCTAGTCGACGATCTGATATCATTGAGTTTTGTGAAGCGTACTCGAACGGTTTTAAACCATTTCTGTTGACTGTCTGTTGCTCGTAGACCCCTGATTCGAACCCAGGTAGTATGATACCTGGAAAGGGGTCTGACAGAAAACGACTGGGCCATTTCCGCTAATCGTGATTATAAGAAATCTGATCGCCATCATATGTTGACCGCACGACGTCTTGAGGCGGCCATTAACAGTCTCCTTTCGCGTGTGAGTCGCGATCGTTCTCCGAGCCGATTTTCATGCCTGTCGCGGTCTTGACGTCGATCCAGCCATCGAGGATGTTCCACAACCACTAGAGCTCAAGAATGTGAGCGAAGCAACAATGGGATTCTGTGACTTGGAAACCAGGATGTTCACACATTCTATAAGGATATCTATCATTTTACAAAGACCATCTCATGTTGATCTGTTTGCGCTTGACCTGCTGCATGTTAGCACTTGTGTCAGTACCGACTGTGAAAAGACTTACCAAAGGCGCGACAAAAACGACTGCGACAAACAGAGCCGCCACGGTCATGAGCATCTGCACTTTATTGAACCCTCTACCCAAGACATCGAATGCAAAACTTGGTGACACTCTTGTTCCAAAGACATCGCCGCCAAAAGCAAAGACCAGACTGGTGCTCTCCAGCACGGCTGGACTTGTGACTACCTTCTTAATGCCCACAACCTCCCGCTTGTGGTTCAAGTACCACTGCGGATTGAACTCAAGAACGGGATTGTATTTCGTCAGGCCCTCCATTTGTTCTTGCGCGGTTGGATCCCGTCCAATGGGCCGACGTGGGTCAAGGAATTGTGTAGGGATACCGACAATGCTCGCCGCAGCAGGTACGACGGCAAGGAGCAAGCGCGACGTGATGCCCTGTCGTGTGTGCGAGACACTGAGTGAAGAGATCTCCTCGGGAATCTGGAATGACTGCGAAATGGTGTAAGGCTTTCCTGCATCAGCTGCCAATGGGCTGATGCTTGAGTAGTTTGTGGAGGACCCGAGAGGTCCTCGATCGTTTGGCAATGCCGACTCGAGGAGGTGAGCAGAGACAAGGACATGTCCTCTCGAAGAGGCCACGGCACCTGACTTCATTGTATACGAATATGATAGCCAGTTTTCGGAAAGCGTCGCTGGGATGGGCCTCGCGATGTCAACACCGGCGTGCCTTGCCTCGTACAAGACGTTGCCCGACACACTGTCCATCAAGATCGCCGAGATTGAGCTTGTAGCTTCGTTTGCGGTGATGGCCAAAGCTAAATTCGGGTTAAGGTATTTGTAAAGGACTCTTCGATCACCGAGAACGATACCGATCTGCGCAACAGGATCTTCCGCTGGTCGAGCCGTAACGCTTAGAATCCGCTCGCCACTCGTTGGCTTGAACGTCCAGATCGGAGCTTGCTTATTCTCGCCAGAAAAGCCTTTGAGCTCTCCGTCTACTAGCTCGTAAGATACGGTGGACGCAAGGCTGGACCTCTCCTTGGATTCGCTTCCTTTTCGAAGCAGCTGCCCATCCATGCCAAAGACGTAATGGCCAGCAGCCGTCTTCACGCGCACAATGCCTGGGGCAGATGTTTGCAGAATTGGTGATTCTGATCCCTGCTCTGCTGCAAAGTCAGGGATTGCTTGATTCCAGGCAACGGCACCTCCATTGCCAGCGTCCACAGCAATGAGCCGACCGTTACTTGTGGCAGAAACGACGAGCTTATTGAAGCCGAACTTCTTGCCCTTAGTTGCCAGGCTTCTGCCAAGGATGGAATCCGTGATTTTGGCTGGCTGTCTCTTCAACCAGTCAGGGAGACCCTTTAGCTCCTCCATGTGACGAGTAAGCCTATGAAGGAACGCCTGAGGCATAGAAGCATGTTCTTCGATCGCAAGTTCGCGTGCCAATCGTTCTCCCTGCGCAGTCTCAGCGAAAACAACAGACTCTGCAAGCGTTAAGGCTTCTGGCCGAGCCCATGCCAACTCGCCATTCAGGAAGAGAGCCCAGTCGCCGCTGGATAGCAATGTTGCAACCCTGACGGCAGCAGGCGAACCATCTGGCCGTGCCATAACTTCAGAAACAGCGAAGACTGGCTCGGGATTGCCAAATGTCGTCGGCACATACTCTTTGATGGCCTTGCGCTCCAAGATGCCATGCGAGACGGACGAGGTGACAGTAACGCCATCTCCTGCAATTCGTGTGAAGAAGACATTAGCATCTGAGACACTGGCTGCGAAAGCGCCCTTGCCGGCCAACTTGGGAACGTCGTATGCCTTAGTGATAGTGCTCTTTGCGATGTCGATGTGATAGACTTCAGCCCAGTGGCTATCTGCGGACGTGTAGTGGACCAAGAAATGAGGCAGCGAGCTTAGTCCACCCGGAGCATGAATCTTGACACCCTGCAGCTCTTCACCCTTCTTGTCGTTTGTGAGGCTGACGACGGTTTTTGTCCCGAGGAGATGCACCTTCACAGCCTTCAAGCTCTTGTCCGACCACGCGACGATTGGTACTGCGGTGCTGGCGCCAATGAACAGCACGTCCTCCTCGGATCCCACGTCGCTATCTGACAATGTGTGCTGGTCCTGAAGCTGACCAGTGACGGCGTCGACTTCGGTGATTCGGAGCTTGTGACCACCAAGCATCGAGCTGTGGAGGGAGATGAGGTGGACGGTGGAACCTTTGAGGGCGATTTGGAATGGCGCATCGCCGCTGTTGCCAGGTTAGAACATGCCGTGTATCGGTGGATGCTCGTAGCATACCTTGTATCGGTGTATTGCCATTTCACGCTCCCCGTTTCGGCATCTCGCCTCTCAATGCCACTCGAGCTTCCCTGATACAGCACCACTAGATCTCTCGACCCGCTGGTGCTTCCATCTTCCTTGAGCTCCAAGAAGCGCACGTCCTTCACAGCACTGTCTGATGCATATCCGTGGCTCCATATCAGCCGTCCGTCACTGGCTTGCCATGCTGAGACCTGTGATCCTGCTCCCGTAGCAACCACATTCTCCCCTCCGGCTCTTAACACTGCGCCCGTGCTGTTCTCGGCGCCGTACAATCGCTGTCTCCATACAATCGTCCCATCTTTTGGGTTCACAGCTCCAAGCAACGATTGTTCGGTGAGTGTGTATATTAATGAGGCCCTGGAAGCTGCGACTGGTTGGTGGACGAAAGTGTTGCCTTCTCGAGGTAATCCTAGGAGCTCATGGTGATAGTCGATCTGGTACGCTTCATCGGCGAAGACTGCGAAGGTCGATGCAGGTAGTAATGACGCTACTATGAGAGACAGCAACCGCATCGTCTATGTGAGCAGCCGCATTCGAATATGCTGCAAGCTGCTTGTCTGTATTACCGCAACCCTAAGCTGGACAGCTATTCCACGTAATGCAGCCTGATGATACCAAGGCTCTAAGGTGTCGAAAGATTTATGGCCTGAGGCTAACACCAGAGCATCTGCCCTTCCTCCCACTACCGCCGTTTGTCGACATCCCAACTCGAAACAAACATGCAGTCGAGTTTGCGCTAGCACATGGACGGGCCAACAAGGCTCGATTCTCATTCTGCTTCCGAGGCATCGAGTACATGATAAGGTCCACGAAGTATCAAACACCCGCATGGTCAACTGCTGTACGCAATGCTTGTCACGCATCTCATTTCGCTACGACTGCATAATCACATCTCTGAACTGGCCTCGGAGGATCGTCATGCATGCAGTGGCATGAATACGTATTCCCGCACGCACTCGCGTCTTCGGCTGAGATACAGTCGCTTCTCTGGCGCTGGTTTGTGAAGACGCTTTGATCAGTGATTGGGGCTTCAACCTGGATAGCAAGACCTCTTGAATTATCCCACTTTGGTGGACAGTGACGAATAGCAGCATCAATTGTCCCAATGGCGGTATTACTGACGGGCAGCACATCATCCTCGGCATATCGCAGCAGTCCATTGCCGTTCCGTGCTCATTGACATCAGAAATGGTCGCTTCACACATAACTGCGCTCAGGTAGCTCTCAGTCTCCCAATGCTCCCTTTGGATCGTGAACCAATATCCGATGTCAAAGACGCGGTCTTTTCCTTGATATGGCGAGTCACGCTAGTGATGGATTCGAGACGCGAGGGCATGAGATCTTTATTGCGCATTTCGCATTAACAAAGCATGAGCACAGTGTTTGTGGATTCGATGCATGAGACGAGCTCTGTCCATCGCAAGCAAACTCCCACGCCTCGTCGGACTTTCGGGAAGCGTTTGCTACGGGTATGCAATGCTGCTGCGGGATCCACATGTTGCATTTTGAGTGTTCATGAGGTCCATGACACCTGCCAACCAGAAGGACATTTTGTGCAGCCCTAGTATTCATGCATCGGCAATCTATGCGAGATGAATGCAAACTCTCGACTCGGAGATAAAGATGCTGCAGTCTCAGCGGTGCGAGTCGCTGGTGATATGTCTTCGCACACTTCGTCTCGAGATTGCTTCATCAAGAGAACCAGTAGATCTTAAAGCACGTAAAGCCTAGCTTCTACTCTAGGAGAATTTGCCGGACACTTGTACATCCTCATGCGGAAACGACTCCGTCTAGATCATTCCATCGATGTCCCGGAGAGATCGGTGAAGCAGCCGCTGGGTCCGTAGACAGACAGCCGGCTTGGGAACTCATGTAGCTTGTCTGATGCAGGGCATAGAATATCACAAATACTGGTCATTGGCCAATCATAATTCATACCGACAAAACCTCACGACGAATAATCCATCGCCAGCACCGAAAATTTAGCTGCCTGCGTCTGGTGCCTTCCGTAAGCACATCTAGCGGGCGGTAACATGCTCTGACTACGGCGAGATGCAGCAATAGGAATCCAGATCTTTTTGGCGAACTTTTGATCTAGTTAGCAATGGATATTACAACGCCCGACTAGGCTGCGAGAACATAAGCCATTCAAGGGCGCGTCCTCAAGTCCACGGCAAGATGCTCGGTCTCATTTGCATCAGCCTTGGTCGCAATTGCTCTTGCAACAGAAGCACAAGCTGACTCTTTTGCCTCGTTCCAACTCCCGATCGCGTTCATCCGCGGCAAATACATCCTCGCGGTGCTTTGACGCGCGCACTGAACACATTTGGTTGGCAAGGCGGAAAACAAGGGCCAGGATTTGAGCGCGTCGAGATCTCTGTGTGCGCAGTGCACGCTAATTGACGTATCCAGAACCAGACCCCAGTTTAGCCCAGTGCAGGTGAGCATCATCCAATTGATCTGGCTCGTCCCATCATCCACTCCGTGTCCTTCGACGACACGGACCCCTTTCACGCGTTCGCCGAAACCGAGTAGCCAGCAAGACCACAGACTTCTGGCTGCCACTTTTTGCCATCTGAGAGCTGGGCTTGTGCTAAACGGCCGAGCCTGTCCAATTGCACTGCTCAGTCGATTGTACGGCTCACCAATGGGTTGACTATTTTCATCCAGGTTCATATAGCACGCTCCCGTGCGGAGCGGAAGCTAGGCTCATCCATAACGTCGCGACATTTCTTGACTGTAGAGAGCTCTGAGCTTTAAAAGCAAACTGCCATTCGATCCTGCACACAGCCGAGCTCCCAGATCCCCCTGATCACACTCGTTCATTGCGGCAGGCGTCTATATACTGGATGACGCTGCCTTGATAGCAATTTTCTTGCTGCTACATCTTTTGCTTGGGCGCGCATCAGCTTCCATGGGCAGCGTCATCATCACGTTGACGCTTCGCATTCACTTCTGCTTCTCGTGATGGCACCGAGGTACGTCCACCAACAATACCATCATTGAAGGATTATTTGGATTTCATGGACAAAATGCTGAGTTGTTTCGCAGGGCAGGCAATGCGCGTAGAGAATACAACATTGTTGTGCTAGGATCCGGTTGGTGTTCTCTGTCTCCACAGAACAATTCCAGAAGGATGGTTTGTGGCTGATCGGCGTGAATTGACAGGTGGAGTGGGAAAGAGCTGCTTGACTGGTATGTCAATTTCCAGCGCAAGCACATCAGTATGCTAATAAATGCGAAGCTCAATTCGTCCAGAATATATGGATTGAGAGTTATGATCCAACAATCGAGGACTCGTACCGCAAGACCCTCGAGGTCGATGTACGTGCAAGCTAGAGCATCTCGAGCTTCAACTCATTTACGCGCAGGGCCGTCAAATCGTGTTGGAAATCCTCGATACAGCTGGGACAGAGCAATTCAGTACGTGTTCTAGTTATGCGCAAGCTGTTGTCTTTGCTGATCCACTCCTGCAGCTGCGATGAGGTGCGCGCACTATCTACAAACGCACACAGCTACATGAACCTCAACTCACACGCGAGTGCGCAGAGAACTGTACATGAAAACAGGCCAAGGATTCCTACTCGTTTTTAGCATCACCTCCCTCTCGTCGCTGCAAGAGCTTTCAGACCTTCGCGAACAGATCATGCGCATTAAGGACGACGAACATGTCCCGATCGTACTCGTCGGCAACAAATGCGACCTCGAAGACGACCGCGCCGTGAGCCGAGCCCGAGCCTTCGCTGTCAGTCAATCATGGGGCAATGCGCCGTACTACGAAACCAGCGCGCGGCGGCGAGCCAATGTCGACGAATGCTTTAGAGATCTATGCAGGCAGATTATACGGAAAGATCAAGAGGCGCAACGTTCGCAGGGCTACTATTACGAAGACGACGCATACGGCAGCTACGGTCGGAGGCAGGGCGAGCCAGGGCACAGGAAGAAGAGGAAGAGGAAGCACAAGCATCGCGGGTCGAGCAGCTGTACGATATTATGATGACGAAGACACGCTGGCTCAGGCACGACTTCCAAACAGCTTTGTGTGGAGGGATCAAGCGCGCAGTGCTGGATGCTGTGGCCGTGGGCACTGGACACGAAAACTTTACTAGACACAATAGACTCGATTGTCATGATCACATATTCACAGTTCCAGGCACAGCCGAGGCGTATGTCCGCCAAATCGTAAATCTGGAGATGTCTTACATCATTCTGTTTCAAATCGGACCATGCCCTGGCTCAGATTGCCCTTGGGTTTCAGACTAATGCATGTCTAAACTGTGACATGCATCTGGTTTCAATCACCTGTTTTACACCCAAATGCTTGCTGACACAAATCTATAGATGCTGTTCTAAGGTCACGGAAGCCTTCTATCCCTAACACAGGCTTGCCAAGCTTGGTCCATATCGCAATGTCGCAGACCACTTATCGACATGCTCTCAATATGCTGGCAACTTGCGGTAGTTCTACCAACACGGAACGATGACATCCTGGCTAGACTGCAAGAGCCTCGCTCACCCTGAAGGCAAAGGATTGAAGTACAATACGGGTCCTGGTTCGCGATGGCTTCTGTTTCACTGTGCGCGGACGCGTCTTCCGTGAAGAGTACTAGGGGCTAGAAACAAGCATGGCTACAAGCTGCAGACATGGCCGTCGTGAAGACTGAGACATGCCTGTGAGCGTGAATGACCTCTGGGTCATTCGAGCGAAGAGATCTCACAGCAGCAGCGGCAACGGCAGCGGATTTCGACGGATGCGTCGGCGTTTCCCGAGCAGACAGTGCTCGTCGCCTGAGGTTTCCATGCAGCCGGCTCCCCGAATATCTCCCAGTGCCGCTGAGCAACGGCTTATGGACAGCTGCGCTCAGCGGTGTCGGGGATGAAACAACACAACACCATCGGTGGCAAACACGCTCAGCCGGCCACATGAGGACAAACTAATACAACGAACATATCAATGACACCCACTTCCCCGCAGCGTTCAATTTCTCGCTCATCAGCTCCGAAACTCCTTGGCCTCGCCGCGCGGGAGCAGTGGTATGCTCCCATTGCCCTTCAGCCGCGGGCTCGCATTGGGTTTCCTAGCCACGAATCGAGTCATGGTGCAAATTGCTACATTACTTGGACGCGAGCTTCGGATGTCCTGCGTGGAAGGTTCTGTCGCTGTGCCGGCGGGCTGGAGTTGGTGCGGCGAAGACCAGTCTTGATTGGACCATGGCAGATCCTGCAGGATGCTATGGCCTCCATCCTCACCATCATGCACACCAATAGCGACACAACAAGTCCCAAAAGGAGCGCAACGATGCGTCGTGTCACCATGGCTGATGAATAATAATGGCGAACTTGGGCGGTCGACAAGCTACTCTTAACTGTGCCATAGCACATGATCGATTTTGCTCCAAGTTCTGACTTCCGAAGCCTTCCCCAACGACGAACCGAATTCTTTGAGGATATGTGTGGTAGCTCATACAGGATGACAGTTATGGTCAAGCAAAATGCGATGGGCTCCGCAGACGCGCAGCCGAAACCATTTGTCATCCAGATCCAGGATATATGCGACGGGAGAACTTTTTGAGCCAAATATTGTCTCCGGAATGTCATGTATGCCAGGCAGTTTTGTTTTCGCCGGAAGCAGGAATGGGTGGACAGTGGTATGAGATTCGAGCATTGAGGACAGAAAAAATCTGGGGATATGGTGGATAAGGCTCCTCCGATTTGATGACCAACAGAGTGTGCTAACGACGTAAGGTCACGCAATGATCTGTCTGACACTCAACACCGTGAACTGGGTTGCAAGAGCACCAGCTATCCTTGTAGAAGGGATCGTGGTCATTATCTTCTTAACCATATTCCTGCCGATACGGGCAAGACAATATCGACGTCACCATCAAGCGGCTAGTCATACAAAGACCTGAACGAATAGAATTGCACTGTACCGCCAACGAGCACACCTGATCCGAAGTCTTGGGTGTGGTAGAACTTTGAGCTTGCATCAAAGCTCGACCTCAAGCTCAGGCGGACCCTTCACAATTATCTTTCCCTTCGCTCTTCCAGTCTTGAGCTTCTTGTACGCATCTATAGCATCTTTCCACTCGAAAGTACTGTCGATAACCGCTCGCACTCTCTCCTCTGCCATCCACCTGGCTGCAAGCTCAAAGTCTTCCCTCACGTTTTGGCTCCTCAGAAAGGCGTACTTCCTAGAACCACCACCCAAGAATCTCGGTCGATACTGAGCAGACATGAGGCTCATGATGCCCGCCGGGTTCGGTGTTGCCGCAATTTGTACGAACTGGCCTTCTGGCTTGAGGAAGTGGTGCGAATGCTGATACAAGGTAGTCGGCGCGCCGATAAAGTCGACTGCAACGTCAAAGATCTCGCCCTTCTTCTTCAATGCCTCAAGAACGTCTGTCGTGCGATAGTCAATGCACTCGGTAGCCCCAAGACTCGTGCAAAACGCAATACTTGAGGTTGAACAAGTCGTAATGATATGCGCAGCTCCCAGAGCTTTGGCGAACTGGATTGCATAGGTACCGGTACCAGCAGCACCGCCGTTGATGAAAACGGCGCCACCAGTCGGGGGTAGAAAGGGCTTGATGCTTTGAATTGCTGCCGTACCCGCTGTGCCGAAGGCCGCTCCGGAGTCAAAGCTGACCTCGTCTGGCAATGGCACACATGCGTCTTCACCAACACTGACCAAGATGTACTCTCCCAATGCACCATGTTGTGGTTGTCCCGCTAGTCTGCCGAAAACTCGTTGTCCGATGTCTAAAGCCGTCTCGTTGTTGGTGCCAACCTTCGTGACCACACCTGCGAAATCTTTGCCGGGAGTAGCAGGCAACTTGACCATACAAGATCCCACAAGTGGCATCTCAACCATTTTGTAATCCACGGGGTTGATCGATGCTGCGTGCACTCGAACAAGCACTTGTGCTGAGCCAAGATCATGGTCAAATGTAACTGCGGCTTCCATGACTTTGCGAAGGTTGTTCTCCAGTCCTCCGGACGCCTTCGAATAGCGCCATGCTCGCATCTTTAAGGGTTCGGCCATGGTTAACTAGACGTTTGCGATGAGTATGATTGATCTGGGCCAGAAGTCGTTGATGAGACGTAATGTGTATTTTCTGCTCAAGCGAATTCTGCGAGACTCATGCTTCTTATCACATCCTTCGGGAACAGTAGCGCAGCAATTCTTGTGAATTGCTTCATCATCAATATTGTTCATTTGAAGTTTCTAGAAGCATGAGGTTGTGATGTTGGTGAAGGCAGGGAGAAGCTTCATAGACTTTCCGACGGGCTGCCGGGTCGATGTCAACTCCGTGACCCCGACGATCAATTATCCTTCGGCTCCAGTTGTGATCTTGACCACAAACTTTCCTCTCCCATCATCAGAATTTGTACTCAGGACATGAGTCTTGGACTTGTGCAAGAAGGCGAGATCTCTCTTGGGCATACTCCACCCGTTCGCTACACCTGAACGAATGCGTTGACGCGTGAGCAAGGACGCCCCGCACAAGACGTACCATCATTAGCCGGACGGACGAACAACGGAGCATGGATCTCGTCAAGACCACCACTCATACACATTTACTGCTCATCCCTCCTGACACGCTCGGAGGGGCTGTCCAGGCCCATGGCAAGGAATAAGGATACTGGGGAACCACTATGCGGGGCTTCCGTACATTACATGCTTGACGAAGAGGACACCACATAGGTCAGACCACCATGGGGAATTTAGGCGAGTCCAAGACATACTCATCCGCGGCTACGAGCTTACTCTCCACTTACAAGCACGCCTGGTGATGAAGGACGAGTCTGGAGTATAAATCAGCAGCCAAATATAAATGGTATTCCCCAATTCATTCAGTTCCATGAAGTTGCTTTGCAACATAAGTAATACCCTCCTGACTATCATCAGACCCATAACCAATTAGTTCGTGCCCCACGAGACCAATCACATTCCCCTATACTGCAGGCAGCACGTCGATAAGTCGACGACTGTGCGAACATGGCCGCAGCCAAAGTCGCAGCTGCAGTGGAGCTTCCACATGTTGGTGTTGCGGAGCCACCACAACCATCCAGCATACCATCCAATCTTCCTGAGCTTCCCCATACCACCGAAGCTCGCGCCAACATTGCTGAGCTCAAGAAAAAGTATCTGGCGGAGCGTGACAAGCGCCTGAATGCTCGACCGGAGGGCAATGCCCAGTACAAGGAGTTCAAGGGAATCTTTGAGAGATACCTGAAAGATCCCTACGTACAGCGAGTGGAACGAGACCCCATCAATGAGGAAGTGGACTTCGTGGTTCTGGGTGGCGGCTATGGTGGGCAATGCATTGCCGCTGAGCTCATCCGTGCTGGTGTTACCAACATCAGACTGATCGAGAAAGCCGGTGATTTCGGCGTAGTAAGTGGCTACAGCAGGAACCTCTCTTCCGTCGCTCACGTATCTACAGAGTTGATATTCCTGTATTCAGTGTCTTGCTTGTCGAGCGGCCTATGGCTCGAGGCACCGAGACACCTGCATTGAGCCACAGATCGCTCGTCTACAAGTGTATTGATTTCGTTCATTTGGGATCTGTAGCTGACCAGTAAAGGGAACGTGGTACTGGAACAGGCATGTTGCAACGTCCATCACAATGTGAACAAGACTAACGTGCACAGGTATCCTGGCGCCGCTTGTGATGTTGGTGAGTCGATGCTTAGATCAATGTCCGTATGCTTGAGAACCTTACCATATGACGCATAGAGTCCTACATCTACATGCCTCTGCTTGAAGAGACTGGCTACATTCCAACAGAGAAGTATGCAAAGGCACCAGAGCTTCAAGAGCACGCCAGAAGGATCGGTCGCCATTTCGGCCTCTATGAGAAATCGATCTTCCAGACCGAAGCTCGGGAGATTGAATGGGATGACACCGCTAGCCGATGGATTATCAAGACTGACCGGGGCGATACCTTCCGAGCTCGATTCTTTGCAAGTGCTTCGGGACCATTGAACATGCCCAAGCTACCAGGCGTCGAGGGCATCGAAACATACAAGGGCCACTACTTCCATACCAGCCGTTGGGATTATGACTACACTGGCGGCTCCATTCTTGGAAAGCTTGACAAGATCGGCGACAAGAAGATTGCCATCATCGGTACAGGTGCAACTGCTATCCAGGCTGTACCACACTTGGGCGCAGGAGCCAAGCACCTTTATGTATTCCAGCGCACGCCCTCGAGCGTGGGATGGAGGAACAATCGCAAGACTGATCCTGAATGGGTCAAGAGCTTAAAGCCAGGCTGGCAAGCCGAACGTCAGGAGAACTTCCTCAAAATCATGGCCGCAGACCCCAGTGCCACCGAAGATATGGTCGATGATGGCTGGACTGCGATCACGAAAGTCATGAGACAGAAGGGAGTTGATGTGCCCGAAGGCACACCAATCTTCGCTGCGTTCGCGCAAGCTATGGAGCAAGCAGATTACGATACAATGGAGAGCATCCGCAAACGCTGCGACGATGTCATCAAGGACCCCAATACCGCCGCAGGTCTCAAGCCTTGGTATAGACAGCTTTGCAAGCGCCCTTGCTTCCACGATGAATATCTCGATACCTTCAACCGACCTAATGTGACCCTCGTCCATACTGACGGCAAAGGCATCGATCGCATTACCGAGAACGGGATCGTCGCGAACGGGGAGCATTACGAGGTTGACTGCATTGTGTACTCGACCGGCTTTGAGGTTGGCACAGGTTACGAGCGTCGAAGCAATTTCACTATGAAGGGGCGCAACGGTATCACGATCACAGACTCTTGGGCCGACGGTCCACGGACGCTGCATGGCTTCCATTGCCCCGATTTCCCTAATATGTTCCTGATTAGCACACTGCAGTCAGGCTTCGCAAGCAATTTCACACACATGCTGACCCGACAAGGCAAATGGGTTGCTGATATTGTCAAGGCTTGCAAGGATCGCGGGATCAAGACCATCGAAGCTAACAAGGACGCGGCTGAAGATTGGACAAATATCATCGTGCAAGACCAGTGGATGAGTGCAACGTTCCAGCAGGAGTGCACACCAGGTATGTAGTGGCAACTTTTGATGCACATGAATCGCAGGACTGATGCTCCTTTCAGGCTACTACAACCTCGAAGGACAGATTCAACAGAACATGATCACAAAAAGGGCTGGTTAGTCTGAGCTGGTTCAAGCGTAAGTATCTTGACTAACACGTGGACAGGAATGTATGCAAAGGGCCCGCTCCTGTTTTGCAAGGTTTTGGATGACTGGGTGAACGAGGGCTCTCTGAAGGGCTTGGATTTGACTTACGAGGATAAGAAGGACGAATCAGCGCAAGCTCATCTGTGAGACTAGTAGGCAATATACCAATGTGAAGATCCAGCTCAGCATTTCAGAGGCCTCCGGAGATGTTTGTTCTATACTGTGTCAAGTAAGCAACGCATGGTTTCGCTTATCGCATTTAGGCTGGCTTTCGATAGCTCTAAAAGATGTGGCTTAGTCCGTGTTCGTTCCTAAGTTCTATGCATCTATCGTCTAAGCATCTATCAAAGGACAGCACGTCTGGCAAGCACTGCAGTTGAGCTACCTTTGCCTGCTGTTCCGTGATCCGCACGAACAATCAAACTCTTTCTGAGTGCTGCAATCTCCGTGTCGCTCAATCCGCATTCCTTCTTCACATACCCTTCAACGCTGCCCCATTTCTCATCGATCATTTCTAGTGTACCCTTCATACTCTGCGCTTTGGCACCAGACATCCTCAAGGCAGCCTGCATGCCTTCCTCTCCTTCGAAAGCTCCAGACGCCATGAGTTTCTCGAGCAAGATCGGACGCCGATACTCCAGCCCCGTTTCCGTCAATTGATACTCTTCACATATTTGAGTGCGGGAAACGCCAAGAAGGGTCAGAATGATGGCAATAATGACGCCAGTCCTGTCCTTGCCCGCAGTGCAATGAAGCAAAACTCCCCCACCGTCTGACTTAGCGAGCTGTCGCAAGATCTTAGCATAGCTCGGTCCTGCGTGCAATAGGATTTCTCTGTATGCGCGCACAAAGCCTAGGGAATCTTCTGCGCCATAGTCTCGAAACCTGAGTGCGATGCTTTCAGGGCTGTAGTCCTCATTCTTGAACGCAGGCGTCCAGTGACGATAGATTTTCGTTGGGCCTTTCGTTGAAGCACTATACGTTGCAACACGATCGTCGAATCCGGCCACCACTTCGGGACCTTGCTTTTCGAATTCAGGACCCGAGCGCAGGTCAAAAATGTGTTCGATACCGAGCTTCTCATGCATGAACTTGATTTCATCCTCAGTGCATAGCGAGGGATCCGCGCTGCGATAGATGTGTCTCGCTCTCACCACCGAGTTCGAATCTGCTATGTTCAGCCCCCCAGCATCACGAAGATTCGCCAAGTTTGGAAGGTAGATAAAGGGAGGAGGGAGGTTTGAAGGGACTGGTGGTGCTCCGTCCGCCATAATGAATCAGACAGAGCTCTATTGCTGAAGTTCTCTGAAGACTTTTGATTGTTCTTTCTACGCTCGACCGCTTCTTGATCTGGTAGAAAATAAAGAGCGATGCAATATCGTAAACAGCCGAGGTCGCTGCTTGTCCCTCACATCATGACGCGAACTCAACAATACCGGATGCACTTGTTCTAGTCCTCTTACACTCCAAAAGAGGATAGATGGAAATGAGCGATGACCGGAATTAATCGAGACGAGAGAGCCTGAATGTCTCGGTGGCTCCGTTCACAGACCACGTGATCAGAAATTCGCCCCACTTTTGGCGACGCGCGGCAGTCGCTCCCAAATTTCACCTTCATCACATCAAGCATGAAAAGCTCGGTCGCTAAGCTCCATGGCGGGCTTGTTGACGAGTCAAACCAGTCCTATTGCAAAGCCAAGAGCTGTACGCGTTGCTTGTGATGCTTCTCCAGGAATCGGTTGACGCCCTCGTTGCGAAGTGCCGGCAGTGATCCCATGCCTCATCGCGGGCCAAAGACCAAATTGGCGTTGATCCAGCGATTCTAGCCTACGTATCTCATCTGAAAAGCGCGTCGGAGGAGTTGTCGATGACGCGGCACTCAATGTTCGACGCATGAAGCAGACGAGTCCCTGGCAAGACGTAGGCAAGGTTTTGAGGTTCAACTATGATAAAAGCCGTGCGAACCTAGCCATGAGATAGCACACCAGCACATCAAAGCTGTCTTCCAATCGCTTCGTCTTGTGACCATTCATCATGTTAGGTTTCCGCGGTGCTGCTGTAGCGGCTGTTCTTCTTCTTGGCTCTTCCATATCAGCACACCCTGGGGATGATCATAAGGAAGAGTTGATAAAACGAGCTGAATGGCTCGATCAAGTAGAACGAAGAGATCTCTCTCACTGTTCTGAGAAGTTGAAGGCGCGGGGCCTCGAAAGCAGAGCTCAAGCAAGGCGACAAGAGCTTGCGAAGCACCTCCGTCGCAAGCGCGGTCTTGCTGCTACTGGTATGTGGAGGATTCATCGACAGAGATGATGGATGATGCTGATACAATAGCCTAGCCCCGTTACTTCACGCCCGTGACTTGGCCACTGCTGTCAACACTTCGCATCTCAGTCCTTTGACGGGCCTCTCGGCCGACTCCACAGGCGATG
Organism: Scolecobasidium constrictum UM 578; assembly: GCA_000611715.1. Lineage (NCBI taxonomy): Eukaryota > Fungi > Ascomycota > Dothideomycetes > Venturiales > Sympoventuriaceae > Scolecobasidium > Scolecobasidium constrictum. The sequence continues at coordinate 57,664 of AZYM01000162.1, forward strand.
TCTTATTCTCGGACAACAGCACATGCATCCTCAACCCAGAAGTGACCGAAGGACCGTATTGTGAGTTGTGGTATTGCGACTACTGGAGCAAGACTGATGTGCATGACAGACGTGCAAGGCGAGCTTGTCCGCAAAGACATCACTGAAGACCAGCAAGGTGTCCCAATGACAATCGACATCCAGATCGTCAACATTGAGACTTGCGAGCCAGTCTCAGATATGTACCTCGATTTCTGGCACTGTAACTCGACTGGAGTATACTCGGGCGTCAACGCAAACGGCAACGGAAACGCAGACGACACAACTAACATTGACAAGACGTTTCTTCGCGGCATTCAGCCAAGCGACGATGACGGTGTAGTCGTCTTCGAGACACTCTTCCCAGGCCACTATGAGGGCCGAGCAACGCACATACATATCATGGGTCACTTAGGCGCATCAGTTGCGGAAAACAATACCTTGTCTGATCAAGGGTCAATCGATCATGTTGGACAGATCTTCTTTGACCAAGATCTGATCAGCCAAGTCTCCACAGTCGAGCCCTACGCAAGCAATGAGCAAGGGCTGACGCTGAATGCGGACGACATGATAGCCTCGCAGGCGGCTGAGGACGTGGATCCTTTCGCCACGTATGTGCTCCTAGGCAGTGATATCAGCGACGGAATTCTATCATGGACAACAATCGGCGTCAACATCTCAGCTGCATACTCGGTCAGTGCCGCAGCGACCATCTACGCTGAAGGCGGAGTTGAGAACGAGGATACGATGCAGGGTGGACCTGATGGAGCTGGAGGTCCAGGTGGTGCTCCTCCTGGTCTGGGTAGCTCGAATGGCACAGAGGCTGGCGGAAACTTCACTGTGGCCAGTGCGGGCACAGCCGCTATCTCACAGGCCACGAGTACAGCCTCTGCATCTGTCGCGACGGCTACATCGGGATCAAAGGCAGTCCTGGAGCAATCTTGGTATGCTTCTGCTCTTGGAGCCGCCATTGGCGCATTTGCTATTGTGGGCTGGTAGGCAGTGTTCATGCTCACCACAGTTGCGTTGTCCACATGGAGTCAGGATCACGGCTCGCTCTGCCTGTCTAGGTCTAGATGTCTTCAAAAGCCGATGATTGCAATGATTGTGTCAAGGCGGCATGGGATTGTAATGAGTAGTTGTTCATCACAAAGTCAGACGTATAGCCGTCCCAGTCAAGGGCCCACCGTTCAAAGCCTGCAAAATCAACTCTGAGCAAGAATGACGGCACAAATGCCTCAATCGATGCCTTCATCATCCATATATCGTTTCCATCCTCGTCTTTCAATTCCTCTGTGTCCCTTCTGATCAACACCCAAAACGAATTTCTCCCACCTGGCATCTCGACCCGCGCCGATCACAACTAGGGTTTCGTCATCAATCCATGCTATCCTACCCTTCGGGGGCCTTCCGTTTGGCCACCAGGGGTTGTCCTTTTCGCGACTCGCGGTTGCCGTTGTTCTGACTGTCGTGACGCTTGCAGTATCATCATCTATTGGGGCCCTCTCCTTTCCCTTCGACATTTGCCGATCTCGAGTAGGCTCATCACCTATCTCAAATTTGCAGCTCATGACGCTGTATGTATCTTTGAAGAAACGTGGAGCCAAGGGCAGGTTTCCCAAATTGCCATACTTCAGTGATTGGCGTTTGGTACTCCTCTCCGTATCTTCCGAAGTATCTGTGTTGCCAATTGAGGTGCTGTACGACCTACGACTTCCAGACTTCTGGCGTCTCATGGGCATATCGGGCCATCCTTGTGCCATGCCATGCTGGCCGATTCCTGATAAGTCGCTAGGTGATGTAGACATGCGGTCGCTTGGTGATGCACCCAGCTTGTATTTTCCTCCCGACGAAGGAGAAACGCCATATTTACCAGACGTCGGTGGTGATGCTCCGTATGCGCGCGTGATCGGCGATGAGCTCAGTGAAAGGGCAATATCTCGAGCCGCGGATTGAGTTCCACCATGGGACAGGCGTTTGCTGTTGCGCGATTCTGGTCTCGCCTCAGCTCTCTCAGGAGCTTGATCTTGTCGCCATGGCATATCGAAAACATGAATGGTCGACTTGTCAGATGTGACAGCCATTTGCTCCCCGGATGGCGAGAACGCGATTGAGAAGATGCTAGCCTGCTCGAGGCCTCGCCGGAACTGCGTCAATGACGCTTCCTGATCAGTTGACCATAGCTTGATCAGCGTGCCTTTGTCTCCGGCAGTCGCTAGCACTGATTCGTCCTTGTCCATAGCAAACATTCGGATATTAGATTCATGCGCAGGTAGGATACTGATGCGTTGTGTTCTGAGATCGACAATCTGAATCTGGCCCTTGCTGCGTCCCGGAATCACCATTTTCTTGTTGCCGAGGCTGCATAACCCAAACTTGTTCGTCGCCGTTTCGTACACACCTAGACGATGCTGTGTTCCATTTTTGTGAGACTCAGCGTCAAGCTTATAGAGCATAACGCCACGCTCGAAGATCACGCAGAAGTGGTTCATCGTCATGCATGCTCTGATCGGAATCATATTGTACTCGATCTTGAACGCTTCTGACGATGTCTGGTTCTCCCATAGCACGAATTTGTTGGGCGAGAAGACAGCTGCAGGTCCACCGCCGATCAAAGCAACATATCTCGACGAGGACAATACTGATGCAAAACTAACGGAGCCTTCAAGATCTGCAGAAGTCAGCGATTATCTTCGGGAGAAAACTTAGGGTCGTACCTTTGCTGTAAATCAGCTTGCCCGTCGCGATCTCATAAAGACGAAAGCCATCGTCGGCTCCAACCGTGAAGACAGTATCATTTTGATTGAACTCGACCCCAAGAGCAACATGTGCCGGGGAATAGTCGAAGGGTTGTCGTGTGTCCATTCGCACGGAGTCGTATTTGCGACGACGTGAAGCAGGTAGTCAGATCTGAAGTTAAGGGATATGAGATGTGTTCAACTCTAGCAGAGTTCACGGCTCATGGATCAGACAACGTATCTCTGGTACACTGATCAGGGCTTAGCGCGGAACATGTTGCAAGATATCAAGTTCTCTTTACGCGCATGCGAATCGGAAAGGCATCATTTGATTCAAAGAGACGGAAATCATGTCGTCCGTGGAAAGATGCGATCAAAGAGTGAGGTAATAAGTCGCTCGTGAATGATGCACGTGGAGACATCAGCCACGAGCACGGACCACGTCTCCACTCTGTCATCACGATCACCTGGCTGCCTTGCGCCAGCAGCATTGCAATCAACATTGTCTGCAGCAAAACGAATCCATCGAGATGGAGTCCATCACAGTCAATCAACATCTACTATACACGACGGAGCCCGCCACACGTCAACCGCTTGTGATTCGACAGTGTCAGGTCTGATCTCCATCAATCATTTAGGTTCGTTCATCTCGACCACCGTTTGGGGCAGATCAAACAGACTTTGCCCACCATACAGCTCCACGACGCCTGCTGTCAAACGCCGCAAACTTCTACCACTGGAGTGTGTCGATGTAGATACTCGGGCGCGGAATCTTTTATGCCTTCGCATGGATGACAGCTCCGAGCCTGTGTCAGACGATCGCATCGCAGGGTCGCTGCTTGCTATATGAAAAGCTGGGTGCTGCAACCAGTCGTCCGAGGTGCTGCATGAGCTGTCGCATGTCTCTGTGCCTAATTTGAATACCTTCATCGAAAGCAACATCTGCCGCGCAGATGTGGCACCGTTTGCAACACGATCAGGACTCGCCAAACGGTCCAGGAAGCGCTCAGCCAAATCCGCGTTTGCGATCTTGGAAAGCTTCTGGAAGCCTGCGGACGCGTGCCGTAGGCACTCCCAATAGTCTTTTCCAAAGATACGTGCGCTTCGCGATCGCTTCGTCTCTTTCGGTGCTGTGCTAAGCGCCAACTCCACTAAATGCCAAAGTAGTTCTGCTGAGGTAATTCCTAGATACCGCGGAAAATCTGGGCCATCGGAGATCATCTGCTCTACATTGTCTCCCGCTCCTGGCCACTGAGTCCACATGAGCCAGAAGACTCCCACTGTCGCACTCACGTCAAGGTCGAGATGCTCCTGAGCCAGTGTCAACTGCCAGGGAACCTTGTTGAACCAATTCCAAGGGTTGAGTATGCTGTAACACTTCTGAAGACAATCTCTAAGGTAGACCATCTGTGCGGTCTGTGCTTTGGGGCTGGGTCCAACAAACCAGTGCCTGAGGAGTTCTGCTCGCAGCAGGCGCAGGTTGAAGGAGGTGGAACGGTTGCTCGAAGCGAGACTAATTGAATTGACAGAGGTCTGGTCTGACAGTGCATCACCGAAGATCGCTACGCGCTCTCGACATACATGGCTGATGATGTAGTAGTTCTGGGCATCGCGCACGATCTTATCGGCGACGCCGTATGCATTTGTCCGAACGACAGCCACTAAAATTTCTGGATCGGCCAAGGTTTGCTCAATCCGAGGGAGCTGATGCTCGAACGATTTTGCCTTGCGCAGTTTTCCGGAAACCAGGGCCAAGGTGATACGGAGCAGCAAACACTCGTCTTCTGTGTGCTCAAGCTCATGTAGCAAGTCCAGCTCACGGAGGAGTAGTTCATGTACTCTGATCGAGTCCTCGAAGTCTTCTGCCATGATAGCGCATGCCTTGAGATGCCGAAGGCGCCCCAGCGATGGCGCCGGAGATTCAGCTTCTAGTGCAAGAAGGATGAAGTACAGGATATATGCATCGGAACCGGGCTGCGATGCTCCCAAGAAGCAAGCAGCGCTTTCGATCGTGTGTCGCTCTTCGGTAGTGAAGGCCTGCGATGGGCACCTCCCAGCAGCAAGCTCGTGCACTTGGTCGGTAGAATACTCAATGCCGACACGCTTGAGCATCGAACGAATACGCGGCCTAAGCAGATTGCGCCGCGAACTTCTTAGTCCTTGTGTCTCTATTGGATTGTTGGTCTTTACATTCTTAGGCTCTTGCTTCAAAGTATGCTCAGATGGTCGAGGTATAGCACTCGAACAAGGGCCATCGATTGCCTGGACATTACTGCGGTCCGACGAATTGGCGAAGATGTAGCGCACCTTGGAGGTGATTGCATTCTGTTTTGTTGGTCGCTTGTGGTGACTTGCGTCCTTGGACTGAGGCTCAGCTTCGATATCATCAGGTTGCGAAGCTGCGGAGGTGGGCGATATGGACCTCGAAGGCAGAGTCTCCGGCCCTGTACTTGCCGTAAAGACCGGTAGATGAGACGAGGCCGGAGGCGATGTGGTACTAGACTCGCATGAAGTTTGTGAGCCCTTCATCTCCGTCCAGCGTCTCAGGCGACATTCAAGCTGTCGTCGACTGCACTTCGGTCAGGCTCCGGTGTAGAAGGTGGGGACAATCGGACTCTTACGTGGGGCTGAAGTCCGGAACATTTTGTGTTTGGATCCACCTCAGTGCTAGGGCAATGCCGTTCCTCTTTCCTCCCAGAAGATACTGATTCTCGAGCTCAGGCCTGTGCTGATCCCAGATGCCTTCCGGTATCTTGTCAGCCTTGCGACGAGCAATCTGATTGGTCGGCATCCAAGCTGTCGCCATGATAGATGAGAAGGGAAAACTTGACGACAATGTCTCTTCTGTGTCAGTCTTCTAGAAGCGAGCCATCCTAGTCTTAAATCGACAAAGCTGGGTTGTGCCCCCAGAGCCGGAGGCCGCATGTCGATGCCCCTGCAGAGCGCACGTCGCCTACACAACTACCATTTCGAGCCTAGCGCGCTGCAGGAGGGAAAATCATTGGACGGCGGATGAAGAGAGATGCTTGGGGAAGGGGATACGAATGCATCCAAGCTGCCGATCATGGTCGCAATGTTTCGGATCTTCTGTAACACCGCGACACCAGCGATTTTGTACTGGAAAGTGTGGAAGCACGGGCCTAGAAGGATTTCTACTGGCGTTGGCAGTTTGATTGCTAAATCTCCATCTATTCTTTATTGATTTTGTTAGCAGACAAGGCCAAAGATACTACCACTCCTGCGTCAGATCAAACAAGACTCCTGCTCTTGCATGCAATAGGGTGTCCGAGAGCGAGCAAGATGCTTAGACTGAATCCAAGCTCTTCGCACCCGTAATCCCAGAATTGCCTGTGACGATGGGCGAGCTCGATGTTATGACATTGATGATGGCACCGCAGTAGAGTTGTATTCAGTTTTGAACTAACGTACCGTCACAACAACCAAGATTAGTTGTACCGAGCAATCTAGTACTCGACCCGAAACTTGACATCGACGGATGCCTCCATCTTGACATCTTCTGGCTCAAACTGTAGCTCCTCCACTCCGGCAGTCACACTTCTGACGCCTTTCTCGCGATGGAGATGCGGGCGCGTACTCTGGGTGTAGTACGAGTGCTCGCCCACATAGTAGGGCTTGACATCTTCCTTCTTCGCTCCAACGAAGACCTCCGCATAGTCGACTGCCTTCGCAATCGCGTGTTGTGCCGCACGCTTACGAGCTGTGCCTTGGATAGCATCCTTGGTGGCATCGGTGAGGGACCAAGTGACAGAGTATATGGTGACGTGGTCCATGGCTGAGAAGCGGGTAGCAAGCGTATTGAGGACGCCAAAATCCTTGAACTTGATCTCGAATGCTACCTGCGCAAGATAGTAGCTGTTGGCAAAATTAGCTCTGCTGTCGGCGAGCGGTCATCATGGAACGCACGTCCTCTCCTCTGTGGTATCGCCAGATCGACTGGTAGAGGCCGGATGCATTCGTCGCGATGTCTCGAGCTTGCTCATAGACCAGTGGGCGATGGCCGAATCCGGGAGAATGGCGTTATTCTCATCATGGAGCATGTGGTCGTTCACCATGGCACGGATCTTCGCGGCCGTGGCAGTGATGTCCGCTGATGCCGCAGATGGCGTGGACTGGCTGGACTCTGCTTTGATGGAGACTATTGCTCGCTCAGCTGGTCGAGTGACATGGCCGGAGCCTTTGATGTTGATCTCGAGGACTTGACCGTTGGAAGACATGGTGCAATTGCGATTCTTTCTTGTTCTTGATGCTTAAGAAAGGTGAGATCTTCTCCGTGGGTTAAACGAACAGGAATGGTCTCCAGGGAAGATTTGCTGTATTTCAATGTTGCGTAGACACCGGTGTACGAACGAGGCAGCAGAAAACCAAGTAAGGCAACACCGCAGCAGGGGCCTGAACTTAAATCCGGTGTCTCGAGGTTGGGGTCACAAATCGAGATCAGAAGTATTTCTCCACGTTTAGTGCTCAGACATCGCACAGTGAACGTGATCATACCTGCGAAAACCTATCCTCACCGGCCCATGTTACGGCACAGACAACCAGAGGGACCCGCTTGTGCTTGGCCTGCTTACCTGGCAGCACCAAGTCTGTCTGCAAATGACTCCAGAGGCATGATAGATGATATGACAGGGAAACTTTATCACGAAAAGGGTGTATCACAGAGCTGTCCTGCAACACTCAGCGATGAGACCTGGATGAGAAGCTAGAGCAGCCGAGAAACTCTATGATCGCTCCTCAATCTGTGATATCGAAGCGGAGCTACTGATGCCATTGACATCGTGGAGGAAAGGCTGTCTCATAGAGACAGAGTCCAACTCAAAGGCTGTCGGTTGCTTCTGATGGTAGAAATTCAGTATGCTATTCTCACGTGCTGCAAGGTTGAGGTGCAGATGCGGACAGCCAAATAAGGTTAGAGGCCAGCTTGTTGCCCACGGCGCCTTCCCCAATGAAACCCCTGGATCACAGTGTCTTGGCAATTGCCGTGATCCCCTTTTTCGTGGAGGTTGAATTTGTGGAAAGAGCGACCCAAGGAACACCTCTCCAGGAGAAACCACGACATCGCCTTCGCAACGTCAACAGTCCCTTCCCCCAATTGTCACGCTTGACACCGTCGCCTCCCGACTTGTCCTCGTGTCAATTCCAAATTGCGAATCTGCACCGCGCAGCGACGAGCAAACAAACCACCCCACGGACATTTGACAGCGCAGCGTAGGGCGAACGCAGTATCCAACATGTCTTCCCACGCATCCATCAACGCGGTATGCAGAGAATGCACAATGCCTCCCTCGTCCTCTCATGGCGCCTGAGTGATGTGCCAGCTAACAATATCATCGCTAATAGATGAGCAAGATCCGCCGAAAGAAGAACGTCAAGAAGGGCATCCAGTTCTGCTTGATGGTGTGCGGCGCCTCAGGAACAGGTATGTCTATGTGAAGGCCTTGTCGACCCGAGACTCGGGAGAGACGAGTACACAACAGTACGAGAGGGAACTCTGAGCTGATTGATGTTCGTTATGCAGGCAGAACCACTTTCGTCAACACACTCTGCGGCCAGCAGGTCCTGTCGCACAAGGACTCGGACGACGCATCGACGGCACACGTTGAGGAGGGTGTAAAGATCAAGCCAATCACTGTCGGTACGCTTATGCTCTGATCAAACATGCCGGCTGTGGCATCCCAGCATGGGACATCTTTACTGATTGGGACCACCGCAGAGCTCGACGAGGAAGGCACTCGCATTTCGCTCACAATTGTTGATACCCCAGGCTTTGGCGACCAGATTGACAATGAGGCCAGGTATGCGCAGGATCTACGAGGCAGCATTTGTGCCCAATGACTGACTGACGATTGGCTAGCTTCGGAGAGATTGTAGGGTTCCTCGAACGACAATATGATGACATTCTTGCCGAAGAGTCGCGAATCAAGCGTAATCCCCGCTTCAGGGACAACCGTGTGCATGTTTTGCTGTACTTCATCACGCCCACTGGCCACGGGTACGTACGGTCTGGATCGCCCCGCTGCTGCATGACGCTGATCTGTGTGACTCTAGGCTGCGTGAACTGGACATTGAGCTGATGAGACGCCTCTCGCCACGTGTAAATGTCATTCCCGTCATCGGCAAGGCCGACTCGCTCACGCCAGCCGAGCTCGCCGAGTCGAAGAAGCTCGTCATGGAGGACATTGAGCACTACCGCATCCCTGTCTACAATTTCCCGTACGACATTGAGGAGGATGACGAGGACACAGTTGAGGAGAATGCTGAGCTCCGTGGCCTGATGCCATTCGCCATCGTCGGATCTGAAGAGGTGGTTGAGGTCAACGGCAGACGGGTGCGCGCCAGACAGTACCCCTGGGGCATCGTCGAGGTGGACAATCCTCGTCACTCTGACTTCTTGGCCGTGCGCAGCGCGCTCCTGCATAGCCATCTTGCCGATCTCAAGGAAATCACGCACGACTTCCTGTACGAGAACTACCGTACCGAGAAGCTCAGCAAGAGCGTCGAGGGTGGCGCTGGAGTGTAAGTGGACCCACTGCCAGGTCATGGCCCTACTTCTACGCGAGCAGGCAACCAGGCAAATTGATGAGAGATGAGACCAAGCTAACGCATGTCCTGCAGCGACTCGTCCATGAACCCCGAAGACCTTGCATCGCAATCGGTCCGCCTGAAGGAGGAGCAGCTGCGCCGTGAGGAAGAGAAGCTGCGCGAGATCGAGGTCAAGGTGCAGAGAGAAATTAACGAGAAGAGGCAGGAGTTGCTGGCCCGCGAGTCGCAGCTCAAGGAGATCGAGGCACGCATGCACCGCGAGCAATCCAACGCGCTCTCACAGGATGAAGACGAGCAATAGATGCATCATGTTTGTGTTGCATTGCCACCTTTATTCTCAACAAGCGGAAGCACGTAATATCTGCCATTGGTCTGCTGGAGTGGGTGTGCCTGTAATTGTGTGCAAGCGTTTGCTACGAAAAGACCGGGTGCCTGGCAAAATCGGGGGAGTAATCAATATTCATTTTAACTAGCTCGGCGATATGGGAGTGTGGTTGATCGGATTGAACGAGTTGGAGATATCACATACGCCTTCCAGTAGCAGTCGGTCAATGGCCTTGATGGTTCACTGCAATGCGCTGCGCTGGGTTGTTTCACCAATTGAAGATAGTGTTTTTTTGTCCGTTCTGCAGTGAGCGATGTCCATCCACAACCAAGCTCTCCAAACCCTAGGTTCTCAACTTCACCAATGGGCGCCACACAACAGCTTCAGCTTGACAGTCTGACATGACGCGTTCGTAGTCTCCACTGGTCGTCACGAAGAGCCAGTTCTGCACATAGCGCATATTTGCCTGCCCATTGTTGCGTCCTGCGGCACATGCTGTAGAGATTGAGTAATGCCAGAGCTTTTTGGCACAACAGATGGACGTCAATGGTTGCCGCGCGAGGCGACAGCAAGGATGTCTTCAACGTTGGAGAGAAATGGGAACGTCAATGTGGTCGCAGGATCGTTTTCGCCCGGCAGGATTCATGCAATGCAAGCGCTGCCCGTACCGTCAAGCAGGCAGCGGACCGGATGCTGCGGTGGAACATGGACAATCTGTCAGGACAACATCATTCTCGGACGATGTGGGTATGATGTCTTCAGGTCGTGCTTAGATACTTTACCGCGCTTCGCGCGGCTTGACTGAAAAGTAGTGTGGAGAGAGATGATAGTGCCAGGTACACTAGGCAGCGCTGCTCTTTTCGGGCCTATGTTCCTAGCTGCCTTGCAACATGGTAGCTGATATAGATGCGAGAGGTGCATGGTTTCGTAAACTCTCCGAGGGGACTATCACTGAATGAAGGAATTCACGAGAGGCGATGTGGGTCGAACCAGCAGCTTGCAAGACGTCCCATCTGCCCCGATGCAAGTCATTGTACTGTGGCTTGCTGGGTCGATGCTCGCCAGGTAGGCGATGTGGAGTTTGTTGCAGGCTTGTTATGCGAGTTGAAGGTACCGATATGCGCTGCGAGAACAGACGGTGGACGGAATGAGCACGAGCTGGAGATACCAGGACGTGCAGAGATCGGGCAGCGTGTGGAGGGGAGTGCTTCCTGGAGGATTCAGGCTCGAACGCCTTTCACGCTCATGTTGCACAGGCTAGATCGTCATCGTCAAAGAGCCGCATGAGCATCTGAAGTGATACATCACGCAGGATCTATCAAGTCTCGTATCGCGGAGGACTCTCCGTCTTCAATGTGTTGAAGGACATGCCAGAGCAGCATCAGCTGACCAGCATCGACTGCGAGTGCTACCGGGAGCACTGCCGCACGCGATACTATTCGCCGTAAGAGAAAAAGAGAAGAAACATGGAAGTCAGACTCTCGCGATGCATTGGACACTGCTAGCCGAAGTGAACTCGCTAGCCAATCAGAATGCAAGCTTCGGATCGACCAACGCTCTTCCGCGAGCATGCGATCTGCAACCTTAAACCTGCACTGCACTGCACGATGCAGCCATCACCAACCCCGAAGATGCCTTAGCTGAAGCAGATGGATCTCGTTTGCTGCTTCCTGGTCGCCGCTGTACCCGATTTTGTGCACTGCCATCGCCTGATGGACACCAACATCAGATCGCAGCAGAGATTTGTGGAGATACCCTCCGGGATCTCTCCATCTCAACCGCTTACGCTTCGCTACATGTAGCCAATCAAGATCTCTATCAACATCTTTGACACTTGGTCAGCAGCCGTTGAGCTACCATTTCGCTACCAGAGTGTGCCATTCTTGCCGGCGCTGAAGTCGCGCGTAACCGCCTTCAGTCTTCCACGCCGCAATGGAAGACAATAGGAATCTGCAATGGCCCTTTGTAGATATCTAAACCCGGTCAAGCATTCGGATCAAGGCTTCCTATGGAATAGTCTATTCTGCCATGCGTATGGCCTGCATTGATCTGACGCTAGACGATATGTCGATTAAGTTTTGCCCCAGCGTGCCCCTTCTCAGCCTGGGTGAGACCCCGAAAAGTCTAAATCTATGGATCAAAGAGCGGGACTACATTTAATCGGCGGCAACTGCGCTTCGCTGTTTATCTTCTCGATACTCTGGCAGCATCGCAACTGTCATATGCGAAGTCCATTTGATCTGGCGTCGCAGCATCACGGATTGCCGGAGAGTCATGCCCGGTCTTGACGAACGGGCACTTACTAAAAAACCAGCACTTGTGACGTGTGCACCTCAGATGGAGCAAATACATTATGGATCATGGACCATAGGATGCGGGGCCTGCATCAGAAAGACGTGACTGGTTCATGCCTCCTGGCGCGCGATTCTTCAGCTGCTGTGTGACACTTGCTGGATCCAGATGTCGATAAGAGCCCTGCGTGCTGCTTGCATATGGTTGCTGGAAATGGTACATGGTGCGACTTCTTTCTACTTGCACATACTGACTGATCTGCCTTTTCATTCTTCTGCTTTTCGTATATCTATATTGCTGGGCGGTCTTCTTTGTTTACGAACGACTTTGTGGTTCCCACATCTACTAAGGATTCTGGCCCAGACCTTGAAACATCCAGTGTACACAACCTTTGCGTGCCATCTTAGCAGATCGAAGCCATACTCGACCGTTGCTCGCCATCGAAATGTCATCTCACGGGTCTACAGCAGCGGCGCAGCCCCAAGTAGGTCCTCTCCTGCAAGACAATAGTACGGTGGTTTGCTAATGTGCCATAGGTCTCGGTCATATTGGGTGGCATCGGCACAGCATGCTGGTGCATACAGATATTACCTCAGATATGGAAGAACTGGCGGCGGCATACTACGACTGGTGTTCCTGGTCACATGCTCCTACTCTGGGCTTCTGGTAAGCGTCAGAATTGTACACCGAATCGAGGAAGGAAACTGATGAAGGCCAGCTATGCCGTTCTTCGGTGCCTACTGTATCATTCAGGTCAGTTCATCGTATCCGAGACAAGACTCCAAGATTGACGTGTCCACACAGGAGAACAATCTCGCTATACAAGCGCAACCGCAGATCTTCTGTTTCTTATGCCTCTTGTGTTGGAGTCAAACATTGTACTATGCCAAGTATGCAGCCCAAGGGCAATGAAGTTTCGTTCACTAACGATTTACAGAAAGTTCCGTCCGTGGCAAGCAATTCTGACAGCCTTCGCGACAATGGCGGGTTTCGCAGCGATTGAGCTGGCTCTTGTATTTGGCATTAGAGTATGTGACGGAAAATGGCTGGATGAGCTTGGAAGCAGCTGATCAATTTTGCAGATACCATACCGAAATGGCACGCAATGGCCGCTGACTTTCCTCGGAGCCTTCGCGTGCGCACTTCTTAACTTTGGTCTAATTGTACCATATTACCAGGCGTACAAGGACGGCTGGCGATTCATTGGGCTATCCTTCCGCTTCGTGGCTATCGATTTCGCAGGCGCCGTGCTGTCTCTGGCCTCGTTAGCGACGCAGCACACGTGGGACAAGTTCGGTGGCGCAACATACATCATCGTGATGATCCTGGAGATCGGACTCGTGGTGATTCAGTTGTCGTGGATTTGGAGGAACAGGACTACACTGCGTGCCGCACGAGCTGAAGGCAAGACGTTCGATGAGTACGTGGCGTCGAAGAAGCTGTTCAAGGAGACATCCAGGTCAAACTCTGTGACAGCAGAAGGAGAGGGCAAAGCCACTGGCGACATTTCAGCTGCCTGATGCTGCATCGTGCTGTACAAGGTCTTCTATAACCCACTTATTGGCTTATGGTGTTGAGCTCGTCAGTCGTGTCCATGTCTGGTCTTGCCACTGAGCAGCACAATACATTGTTCAGACTGCTGTGGCGTGTTGAAAGTCAATCTCGCTCGGGCGCAAGATCCAAGGGATTCATATGTCTGGTGATAGAAAGTGCCGCGTACCAGTGCCAGCCATCCGAATCTCAGAGCGCATTGAAGGGCACGAGCGATCTCTCACTTCTCCTCAAAATGCTCTGTCATCCCATCTAAGACCCAAAAATCTGTGATCGGTTTTTTCGACAACGTCTAGTCGTCCCCTTGGTTCGCGAGGTGAAGAAGATCGCGCTTTGACCTCGAGTGCCATGGGTTTCTTTCAAGTGATGCTACTTTCCTGTATGTTTCCACATCTTCTAGGAACTCTGATGGGATTATTGGTGACCATGAGAACATGTAGCATTTTCTTCAGGTAAATGTGTCCCGAGATCATGGGGCAAGCATGCTCAAATGCTTCACCCGATTTTGCTATGCTGGGAACGTGGCACCAGCAAATTACGATATGGGTAGCCGAAGAAGCTACAATTGAAAAACAATCCATTAACGATGTACAACGGAGCAATAACTGGGTTTTGAGGCCAATTTTCTTCAATATGTGAGGATCATTCGCACGTCTGAGAAGAATCGCGAGATATGACCCCTGTCATGCCTCATGAGCTAAACATAGCGTCCCAGATCTCGCTCTAAAAACAGACGAGATTATTCATGATCTCCACGAAGTGAAGCCCGAGCACCACATTATTTGCACTGCTTGTCCATCGACACATGTGTTTGCGCAAATACAGGGAGAAATAATCGAGCCGATCATGACGAAAGAAAGATACGAGTCTATCGCGGTCTCGCCGACTCTAGCTGCGTGTATCCTGCATACGGAATTTCGCAAAATTCCGTTTGCTGAAAGTCAAATCTCCACCACGTGCATGTCGTTTTCAGCCCTCGAGGCTGGAATTGCCGGATTGGAGATGTGAAGATTTGAGATGAGGGGCATCGTTGATGGAAGTAAATTTAGTTTTATCAAGTGATTTCAAGAATATCGAGAAAAGGAGACACGAAGAGAACGGGCACTTAGTTTTGGTGTGATGAGATTCGATTCATTGCTTGCATCGTTGGACGTAGATTGACTAGCCCAACTTCCATTGATAGAGGCCGAATCCATATGGTCCTCTCAATAAACTCAAGCTCGTGAAGTCAAGCCGCAAAACTTCAACGTAAGGGTATCAACAAATATCGTAGCCAAATGTCGCCAGATCTTTCGTGCCCGCACCTATGACAAAAGCATAGCAATATAGTACAGCTCATCGAATAATGCGATGTAGATCCATTGTAGTATGATTTTCATGGGCCGGCCGTGAAAGAGTTCGTTCGACGAAGATTATGAAGTAAAAGTCGCAAAGTCATGTAGTGCGAGACCGTCCTGTCATGATCGTGACGAGTATTGCGAGCTTCCGCCAGTGCTCTGGCGCTTGAGAGCGGACTGAGATGTAAAGATCCACTGTAAAGCATAAGCATATTTCCATGAATCCAAAGTTTGGTGGAGGATACTCACATCAGTTGAATGACGCCCGTAGCTGACTCTGTGCCAATCGCTTCGATCTGTGCTTGAAGACGATCGGCTCGTGCTCTGAGATGCAGTCCTGTAAGTGACAGGCGCTGGCGATGGTCTCTTCGCTGGCTTCTGCTGCACGGCAGGTTGCTGTTGAGGTTGCTGTACTCGCAATTCGGCGGTGTCTGCTTGACGAGCAGAAGGATTCGGGCTTCGGCTTCTTGAGCGTCCTCGAGTGACTGTCTCTTTGATGGCGCCGAAGAATGCTCGAGTGGCAGATGAGCCAGCTGCTGCTTGTTGCTGCGAAGCTGACATTGTGGTTTTCTGTTGGAAAGGCCGGTTGATCTCAATTGGTGGTGAGATGTTTGATGTTTGCTGCAATTGGTTTCGAGCTTGATTGTTTCGAGTCTGTATGATGTGAACTCGAGATCTGAGTAGATGTTGAATTGAAGATGAGCACAGAAGAGCGGACACGCATTAGATATAAATAGTTGAATGCTCGACAAAAAAGTGGAACGGAGATGCGGCTCTTAACTATTGATCTCGTCTACCCCTCCCCGAAGCAAAGGAGACGCCAGCCAGGTCAAGTCCAATTTCGTTGCTTGTTCGTCGTACACATGCCACATTCCGGTGAGCCCCCCTGCTCGAGCACAAACCCCCTGCACGCCAAAGGTACATCCCGAAGAACGCAGCCAATAGCAGCGGCTAAAAGACCTTCTAGCGCGTCTTGGACCCTTCCATAGGGCAGAGGTAAGTCCCGTCGGTGGGTCAGCTCACCGCAGGAGAGTGCTCTGAAAACAGTCACAGCGATGCGGATGGCGTGGCCTGTGCGTTCTGGCCGAACTGCTGCGTGGAGACAACGCATCAGGAAAGTTCGGTGAGCCAATGACCGCGCCAGTTGCGAGCGAGGATGAATACACATGACCGTTATCGCGGGTCTTTGACTGGTGAGTTGCGTGCACAAGACTGCATGTGAGGGAAAGCTCTGGCCATTTTGGGTCTTCTGTACGCGGTGAACTTCGCTCCCTACGATATGCAAGGATGAAGATCAAGTTTGTGAGGTGTAGGCGAGTCCGATGGTTCTCTCCACACGCGTATCGCCAGTCCAAGCTCTTGCTGAAAGTCTGGATCGTCGAGCATTGCAGCCGTCAACATCTATCAATTGTTTCGACAATCCCGCCAATCCTCATTATCTTCTGTTTCGTCTCGAAACAGTAGTTGTGATAATCCCCATAATGCCGAGCATCCGTGGGGAATCGGTACCTTGTACCTGATGACGTTAAGGTCCATCCTCGGCCATTACTAAACTCCTTGTACACGACCGTGCTCACCTTGTATGCCTCACTATCTGATTGCACTTGACTTACTAACACCGCAGGCAGCAAGATAACCAAGACTCGGAATTGATTCCAAGATCAGGTGTTGGAGCTGGTGAAGCAGTTCTCTCGCATTCAATGGATGCGGAGCCAGGTCCTTTGCTCGCTGGTGAAGCTGGTCCACCAGCGTGCGTCACAGCATTAGCTCCCAGACAAACTGATGATCCGTCTGCTTTCCTGCGCAGTTCATCGTTCAACACAACGTGGTCTGATCTTTTTGACTTCTCCTCAGGTACAGCTGCACTGACGGAGACGACTTCCATTGGAACAGTCCAGAATGTCTCCTCTGAAATCGAAAGCACACAATCTCACGATGAGTCGCAATGGCGCCATTGCACGCACATGGCATTTTCCGCCAGAAACGTGTGCTTTGAAATATGCGTCCAATGAGGATTTTGTAATCTCGTCCGTCTGCCTATACGGTGGTCGCATTTTTGCTCCGTCGAAAGCCCTACCCTCCACAGTTCTGGATCGGTGCTTAGGTATCTCCGGGTGCTAGTACCAGTCTATCTTCTCCTCTCGTACTGCAGTCAGCCTTCTTCGTTATATGGTACCAAAGTTTAAATTTGAGCTTGTCTGCCCTCTCTTCTTCTTGTTCTCGACTTCATCATTCTCACTCTTAAAAGCTTTCGAAAACAATTGACAACATTCTCTTGAGAGACGATAAAGTCTGCGTCGTTGCACAGCGTTGACTGACCCGAACGTTGCTCCGACCCTGTCAGCCCGGTCATCGACTTAATCCGAACCATTCACATCATCAAGCCGCACCAGAATCGCTGCAGCCTTCTCGGCAGCCTCGCATTGCTTCGGACCCGTAGATAATACCGTTCAAGGACGCGTACATACACGGCGCAGACTCACATCTCCATTCGACATATATACAGCTGCTTCCAAGAGTTTTGGAAAGGCTATCAACCATCAGCACACCACGACAGCTATTCTCATTACAGCCGAGTCTCACCACATCTTCAAGACGCCGAACTAGGTCTCACCATATCACAACCACATTCAAAAGGAAATGGACTTCCAAACCGACTTCCTTGGTCTTGACAACGTTTCTACATACTACAACGCTGCTCCATCTTCCCATAGGAGAAGAACATCAACCATGTCGACCTCATCCTCATCATCGACCACATCCTCACCAGTCATGAGCAAATCATCCCCGCTATACTCCCCACCGACTCCCGCGCCACGAAATCTGCACAAATACAATCATCATCGTCAATCGTCTGACCTCTCAACTGAGGTCGATGCCGGCGCAGTCGCTGCATTTGGTGCTCTGCGAACGCAATCTCGACGATCCAAGTCTCCACGACCGTCGTCATCAATAGAGGTCGAGATCGAACGTGGCTCACAGTCAAGCACTTCATCGCCGATCGCGATACCACCGCGAACTACTGCAGCAAGGACGACTATGAGTGCACGAAGGAGGGCAGATCTGCAGGCTGGTGTCGTGGGCATGAGGAGGGCAATGGACATGGCTGGCTTCGGGGCACACATGAACTCTTAAGTTCGCACGGAGGATGCCTGTGATTGAATCTCAATATTTTGGGCATGGGACAGCGAGGAGTTTTGTGCTTTTTGCTTTTGAGCGTTTGGGCTGGGAACTTTGAAGACAAAATGTAAGATACCATTGAAGGAAGCAAAGGTCGAGCCAACTGGCTCCCAAAATCAGCGCAAACAATTGAACATCATCGCTCATTTCTTCGATGCACATTGTTATAGTTTCACTTTCTTTCCATTGCGCGACTCGCTAATGCTAGCCTGACACGTCAAACAGAATGCCACGTCTAGCATCTGATGATGGTGGATAATCTGACATTAAGAAAAATGGATGATACCCAAGATGATCCGTGCTACCCAGCAGAACGCCGCGATACGCACGAGTATTCCCAGCGATGATGTGATGCACAATCTCATATCATAGATGATTCCTAAATAGCTTCAGAGAAGGTGTCAAAGGTGACTGAACTTAGTTCAGCTCCTCGACGAACTCCTTGATCTCCTCCTCGACAAAGTCCTCGATCTCAGCGGTGAGCTTGTGGATCTTGGCTGCGATGTCCTTGCTGCTCTTGTGGATGAAGTGAGAGGCGTGCTCAAGCTCCTCCTCGATCTCAACCTTGGTCGGCAGTTGGATGGTGTACTCCTTCTCCTGCTCACGAGTGACCTTGTACGAGCCCTTGTCAACGATGTCGGAGTAGTTGGAGACGCCCCCACCGTTCCAGGCAAGGATCTGTAATAAATGTTAGTATCGTTGTAAGAGTAACGACAAAGTGGTGGACTTACGTTAGCAGTACCAGCTGGGACATCATCAAGAGCATCCTCAGTGGCAATTGCCAGGAGGTTAGCCTTGAGCTTCTTTGGTGTGATCTCAGCAACAGCATAGGCGGAGTCCTTGGCTGGCTGCAGAGAAAGCAGGTAGGCGAGAAGGCCAGCAATATGTGGCGAAGCCATGGAGGTACCGGAGATGGTGTTGATGGCATACTTGCTGCCGATCCAGGTGGACTGGATGTTCAGACCTGGGGCAAAGATGTCGTTGCACTTGCCATAGTTGGAGAAGTAGGCACGGGTGTCCTCAAGAGTGGACGCACCAACGGTGACGGCCTTCTCGGCGGCAGCTGGGGAGTAGTTGCAGGAGTCGGCGTTGTCGTTACCAGCAGCAACAGCGAAGTGAATACCAGCATCGACAGCGGCGTTGACGGCAGCATCGAGGGTTGGCGACTTGCCACCACCCAAGCTCATGTTCGCAGCAGAGCCCTTGAAGCCCTTGTGCTTGCCATCCTTAGCCGCGGCCATCTTGGCGGAGTGCGACTCAGCAGCATACTCGACACCCTTGACGACATCGGACATAGTGCCGGATCCGTTGGAGCGGAGAACCTTGACAGCGATGACATTGGCCTTCTTGGCAACTCCGTACTTCTTGCCGGCGACAGTGCCAGAGCAGTGAGTCCCGTGACCGTTGCCGTCCTCATCAGCGTCGTTGGCTGGGATAGTCTTGCCCCAGGAGGCACGGCCCTCAAAGTCAACGTGAGCGATGTTGGTGCCAGTGTCAATGACATAGACATCGACACCCTCGCCGCCATCAGCAGAGTACAGGTACTTGTTGAATGTGCCGAAGTTGAGCGACTTGCGGTGGGAGATACGGGCAAGACCCCACGGAGCGTTCTTCTCCGTCTCTGGGGACTCGAGAGTGTGGACTTCTTGGTCCTGCTCGATGTATTCGACCTGTGGTAGTAGTAATGTCAGTATGCGTTTCAGGTGTGCAAATGATGTGTCTTGTGGTCGTTGCTATGGCCATCCCGGAGTGTTGCGTGACCACTTGCCGGGATGTTGTGATAGCTCCGGGTTGGTGTCTGAGAGCGGCGGGCGACTCACATCTGGGTGCCTGCGGAGCTGCTCCAGCACGGCGTCATCAAAGTGGCCGGAGTAGCCCATGAAGGTGCCGGCAATGTTGTACGTGTGCTTCATGCCCTCCATGACGTTGTCAACGATGCCTCGCTTCCGGAGCTCGAACTTTCGTGACTCGGTCTGGACGTGCAGGTCGTTGACCCAGGCATGGTGGGCAGCAGCCTCGCCGTGCTTCACATGGTCCTTGAACTTGACGATGTAGCTGTTTGGGATGTGCTTTGCGTTCACCGACTGGATCACTGGCGCCTCGGGTATCGAGCCGATGCTGAACAGTGGTGATGCAGCAGCGCCTGCGACGAGGCCAAGCAGTGCGCCGGCCTTCATGGTGACAGGTGGCGAGTGTGTGTTATGAGAAGAGACAAAGAAGATGGAAAGAGGAAGTGTGGGAGGAAGTCCGGCTGATGAATACTTGTAGTATTCTGGTCAGTGGACAGCTGGTGGAGGAGTGGATTGGGGAAGAGAGATGCAGGTGCTGGAGAGCTGCAGGCTGGCGATAAGCAACGTCACGAGAGCACGGTCACGGACGCTCGCGGGCTGTGCATCCGCCACAGTTTCGCTTGAAATGTGGAGGCCGGCGGAGCTCAATGATTGGCTGCCGCTTCAGGCGCACAAGGCTACCACTCAAATGTCCATCTTCAACTGACGCGCAAACAGTTTGAGATGTGGGATCTGTGGAGAATTTGAATAATGTCAGAGCCGCAGACTAGCTAGTCGAGTTGGAGCTTCCTCTGTGAATGTGGCAGGCACGATCGAACGTGCAGCTGTTCGTTCCTTCCTCAAAAATCTCCGTAAGCGTCAGACGCAGCCTCGAGTCCGCTGCCCGCAAGCTGCAGCAGTCTAGAATCGGCGTCATACTAAATAGAGTCACCTACATAAACTTGTCACCATAAGTTACACGCACAGCAGAGTCTTAGGGCGAGTGCCCGAATCAACGCGCTCTCGCATGCGTCGCTCCTTCCTCACCGCGACATGATCCTCCGACCCGGCACCTCCATTTCCTTCGTAGCTCTTGGAGACGGCGGAGGACCACGATAATGGCAGACGCCGCGGCGCTCACGACCGACATACGTGGGGCGCTCAAGATCATCAATGATACACTGGAAGCAAGAGGCGCCCATACGACGAGCACAGATGTACAGGCGTATTGTTTGCAGCTGCGCAACATTCAGCAGCTCCTCATAGAGCAGGCAGGCAGCGATGGCGGCGGCAGTGCAGTCAATAACGCACGCAACACCTTCAGGCATGAAAATGGCTTCGAGGCGCTGCTGCGGGTCTTGAGAGCGCAATCTGGGTACTACGATGCTTCGAAATTGTCAAGAGACGAGAGAGCAGAGTTCTTCGAGCTGCTGAAGGCTGTCTTCAATGTGCTATCAGAGGGATTAGGCGAACACTCTGGCAACAGGAGATACTTTGCCAATCGAGTCGAAGGCGGAGGATGGCATGCGCTTGAGCAAGCTCTCATCAGCAGTGGACTGGCAAGCACATCAGATGACGCGGGCAACGGGCTTAGCCAGCTCTTTGGCTTGCTTGTTTCCTTTGCGCTCGCCGACGACACCTTCTACTTCATATTTCGAAGCTATGGAACGCCCACCACGAAATCACCAAGCGTCGAGGATGTACAGAAAGAGCTGCGAAAGACCTTCAATGGCAATGAGCTGCTACGAAATCCTGAGGTCGTGCCTACGATATTCAGCTTTTGGCAGCTCTTTCTGGCGTCTTCAGAATCCTCAAGCAATGCTACGCTCTCGCTGGCGGTACTCTCTGCGCTCAACGTCATCGCAAGCATATCGATCCGGAATTGTGTCAAGCTGCATGAGGCTGGACTGCTGGGGCTTATGCTTCCTTACTGTCTTGATCAAGAAACGAGTGTCCAAGCATCGGCTCGACCGCTTGTCACACAACTCTGTCAAAGTTTGATACGGTATGGAGTTGGGAAGCTCGACGATGCAGCTCTGTTGTACAAGCAGGCACAATCCTCAGACGCAGCCGCTACATTCTTACTCGAAGCTTTGCATCATTCTCGCCCTCAATTCATTCAATTCGACCTTTCTTTGCATGGATACAGCTCTGCTGAGCTCCCGACAATGGGTCGTGTATTCCCCCCTCCCAACTCTGGCTATACGATCAGCACATGGATCTGCGTCGATGAATTCGACAACAGCTGCCACACCACCATCTTTGGTGCATACGACTACACCCAAACGTCTTTCATCCTTCTATATCTCGAGAAAGACTCGCATCAGCTCATTCTGCAGACTTCAATCAAGGCAGATCGGCCGAGCGTTCGCTTCAGGGGCGCGCAGTTCAAGCAGAACGAATGGTATCACATCGCCCTTGTGCACGATCGACCGCGGTTCAAAGGCACCTCGTCTGCGCATCTATATGTAAATGGCAAATACATCGAAAAGCAGAAAGTCCTATGGCCGTCTCCACCCCCAACTTCAGCTGGTCCCGATGGCACACCGCGTATGAGCGCCGTGCAAGCATATCTGGGCACGCCGGAGCATCTTGCTCCAAGAATCGGACGCAACGTTTGGAAGTCCAAGTTCAGCATGTCCAGCTTCAACCTGATCTATCAAAGTTTGACACAGGACGTCATTACTGTGCACAGGCACTTGGGACCACGGTACAATGGCATTGGTCAGGACATGCTTGGGTCTTTCATGAGTTATCGCGATTCGGCAGCGATGAACAGACATAACGAAGACTTGCATCCAGGTAACGAAGATCACTCAGACATCAGCAAAATGACGAGAATGCGAGGCAGTCTACTGGTGCCTGAAAGCGCATTTGTGCTATCGCTTTCGCCAACTAGCGTGCTCGACAATGAAGACGGAAACAATGTCGACGAATCACGACTCAGCGACAATCTGTCGAAAGAGGCTCAGCGCATGCTTCGCAAGCTGACTCGGGTCGGAGGCCAAGCAGTAATGCTCAATGCAGCTGTGGGCAGCTTCAATAATGCCCTCACGCACCCATACGGCGTCGCAATCCTTACAGGCGAGCCTGTGGTCTCCGTGCCACAAGCTTTAGATGAGGCTTCCTGGAGACTGGCGGGCTGTGCCGCCACTGGACTGAAGCTTGTCGAGCTGGCTACAACGAAAGAAGCTGTGCTCAGAGCAACCGAGATCCTCTTTGCGAGCTTAGGAAGCAGCTGGCGGAATAGCGAGGCAATGGAGCGAGATGGTTACCAAGTCCTCGCTGGCATCCTACGGGAGAAGCTTGGAATGAGCTCCATATTTGGATCAGATGCGCCACGCACCAAGATCGCAGCGGTTGATGTCAATGACCGCGAGGAGCTTGCATTGGAACTTTTGCGGCTTATACTCAAGTTCGTGGGCTACAACGAGCGTGATCCCAAGAGAAGCATGATGATCAATCCGCTGGCATATCGGGTCTTGCTCATGGACTTCGACACATGGCGCCGCACGCCTATCGCTACGCAGAAGATCTACTATGGACAATTTCTGCATTTTGCATCCCGAGATTGCGTCTACCACCGCTTCAACGTAAAACGACTCACCCGGATGCGACTGGTCAAGCAGCTCTTGAATGCCTTGAAGGGAGAAAGCTTCAGCAAGGATGTCTTCCCGGACTTCTTGGAGGCTTTCACTGCATTACTGCAATTCAACATGACAGGCGACAATCTGCGAAGTCTTGCGCTCTTCGTCACATACGCCTTCCAAGACAGCAGGGTGGCACAGAGCAGGAATTATCCAAAGACTGCAGTTGCGACACGTGCTCCATCACTACCAGTAGCAGGCTTGGCACCGCATTCAGCGCATGGCACGCCTCGAAGTGCCAGTCCAAACACGAACGGCAGCGACTCCGCCGACAGCGTGTCCCCGTACGAAGTCGGTGTCTCCATCCTAACACTTATGACCGACCTTCTCACAGCGCCAACGCCGCAATCTCACGATGATATCATCAAATTCAGGAACACGGTTAGCAACCGGTGGCTGCAATTCCAGCTCGACGAACGGAGTGATGCACGTGTCATTGTGCTTACTTTGCGTATTCTCTGCCGCGTGCTTGTTGTAAGCGACGCGCAGCACACCAAACGTTACGCTGAAAAGCATGGCGGTTTCGTGATACTGGCAAAGAGACTTGCGAAGTGGTGGAATACGCCGCAGGTGTGGACGCTATGCTTCTGCCTATTATTCAGAGTTGACCCAGCAACTGTTGACCTTGAAGGAGAGTTCAATATTTTCAGCTTGAGCGACATTTTCTCCAAGCAGAAAGGTGGACTGAAGGTGCAAGTGCCGGAAGTGATGGGCGTGCTAGCTGCAATGCTAGAGTGTGGCTTGCACGAGCTGATCAGAGAGGGCTACACCGCGTCACAGTCACAAGCCCAGACTTCCGAAGGTGCACAAAAGAATGGTCCAACGAGTCGACCGTCTGTGGCAAGAGAGCGTTCTATGTCCCTACACATGGACAAATTCTCACGAGCAAGCAGTAGGAGCTCCATGCAACGCCTAGCAGGCGATGCAGACGTCTTGAACACGATCACGAGCTTTATGCGCGACCTCTACACCGAGTCACCGGGCTTCAAAGACTGGGCCGCCACCTCGACATACGTGCAGCAGCTTCTCTTCGTGCTATACCCTGTCATCGTTACTGCGGACAAGGTCTCAGCGGAAACGGAACTTCAATCTCGGGGAGGAAGTCTGACCTTTGAAGGAAAGGAAGTCGTGATGCGCCCACACGTGTCAAGTGAGAACCTAAAGCCGCCAGCTGTAAGGACGAGAGATGTGGAGACCGAGCTGAGTGGCAGTCCGACAAGTCAACGGAGCATACCATTCCGGAGAGCGAGCAGCTTTGTGCTCATCAGCACTGATCGAGAAACACTTGGACAGGGCGAACATGCCAAATTCAATGCTGTCATGAGCCCAACAAGTACGTCTGCACCCGTTGAGCTGCGGGTCTCCAATGGTGTCGTAGAAGGGCTGCTCACAGTTATCACCAATGTTTTCCTCGATCAGGTACTGACGCGCAAGGACTTCAATGGCTTTGGACTATTCCTCAAGGTCCCACCTGGGTTCCAAGAACACCAAGCTTACTTCGAGTCCTTCGTGTTGAAGAGCGTTATGAGCGCGCTAAGCAAAGAATTGCGCATGAACAAGGCGTGGGCGACTGAACCAAGAATCATCACCAACGTGTCTCGATACGCTGGACATATGGCCGAAGCACTCTTCGAAGGCTGGTTCATCGGCGAGTTGAGTGCAGAGCCATTGCTTGAGTTCGTGGGAGGTGTGCTTGAGCACCTTCAACGGCCTGATATCAAGGCGCTGAAGTCAGTCCGATTGTGCGAGTCGGCAGTACATTCGCTTGAGAGGACTTTTATGCGCGTCTTGCTGTATCAGCTTTCGTCACTGAACGAAATCGTCGATGAGAAGCAAGCGCTGGCGTTCTTCCAGAAATTGACCTTCTGGCAGACGGTCATACTGGCTTGTGAGGACACACTGCCTACATTTCTGCGGCTACTATTCTATCTACTCTATGTCAAATATTGTAGTCCAGTCAGCAAGATAAGGACAGCAGCTCTGGAGTTCTGGCGATCGCTGCTCGTGCAGAAACCTGCGGAGGCGTCACGTGTGCTCACTGAAGCACTGCACGGGGAGAACAAGCATCTCGGTCGCAGCTTCATGGACCTCACAGAGCTCGACAATGACGCATTCATGGCGTGGACGGACACCTTCAAGGCCGATCTTGACGCCATGTTCAACGGCAGTCTGGCGCGAGACTGGGAACACTTCGTTGCCGAGCAGAATCGAGACACGGAGAAGACGGCAGAGAGCCGCATCAGCCGACGTAGAGAGAAGCTGAAGATATGGCGCGATGAAGAGCTCAGAGCCGAGACTGCTATGCGGGAGCATGAAAGCGCAGGTGGAAACTGGCGAAGGAACATCTTCGTGTCTGAGCGGCTGAAGCACCAACGAGCCCTACAAGACCAGCAAGACAATCTGACATATACTGGGAGCACATTGCAGAAATTCGATCAGGTGCTGAAGGGACCTTGTGCGCTGTACGAAGCTGATGCGGAGCCGAAGTGGCGACTGGACGAGACGGAAGGCGAGCACAGGATGCGCGCGAGAGTCGTACCTGACCGACTTACACGACACGAGGACTACCAGCCAAAGCGCAAGGGTAGCGACATGTATCCGAAAAAGCAGTCGAGTTTGAAGCTGGACACGAACGTCAATGTACCGAGCACGAAAGACCTGGTCGGAACAACGCCTGCAGTCTCTGCAAGTCCAGCACCAGGGAACTTCCTTGAGCCGGGTCGCCAGCGCGCCAGCAGTGCGAGCGCAATGGGTCCAGCTGGTGCGTCAGAGGAAGACTTCGAGGTCATTGAGGATCCCAAAGTTGACGACGAGGGGTTCGAGGACAAGAACCGCCGAGTCATGCGGACTCTTGAGCGGGGAGACCAGATCCAGCATCTCTTCAATGTGTCGCGAATTATCGCGCTTGAAGCCTGCGAAGGTCTCCTCATCTTTGGCAAACATTGCCTTTACCTGATCGACAATTTCCTGCAGCGTGCCGATGGCGAAGTCATTCGTGTCTGGCAAGCTACAGCTGAGGAACGAGATCCATATCTCCAGTTGCTGCCAGATCAAGATCCCAAGAAGGGAAAGCTGAGACAGAGTATCACGGATCAGACGAGCCGACATTGGCGATGGTCCGACGTGATGGTCATCTCGAAGCGAAGTTTCCTTCTCAGAGATGTTGCCCTTGAGCTATTCTTCACGGATGGACGCAGCTACCTCCTTACCGCGAGATCGAAGGACGAACGCGATGCTCTATACAAGAAGCTGATCGAGCGAGCACCGCATCTGACGTCCTCATCCGTGCCACCATTTCCGGAGGACGCGTGGCGGTTGGACTCATGGCGGCATCCCGAAGAAATGTCGCAGGGCTTTTTGGCCAAGCTTACAAATTCTGGACCACGAGCTGCAACGAAGCAATGGCAGAACGGCGAGATGTCAAATTTCCATTACTTGATGCTGCTCAACACGATGGCTGGCAGGACTTTCAACGATCTAACTCAATACCCCGTCTTTCCCTGGGTGCTGGCAGACTACACAAGCCAGGAGCTTGATCTCAGAGATCCGAAGACCTTCCGTGATCTTTCGAAGCCGATGGGTTGTCAGACGCCAGGCACCGATATGCAAGCTCGAGAGCGCTATTTCGCGCTCAAGGATATTGGCGGCGACATTGGACCTTATCATTTTAGCACTCACTACTCCAGCGCAACGACTGTCTCAAGCTATCTGATTAGGCTGCAACCATTCGTACAGGCCTATGTCGCCGTGCAAGGAGGCAAATTTGATGTGGCAGACCGGATGTTCGGCTCCATCAAGGGAGCATGGGAAGGCGCGTCCGGCATCAACGCGCAGGATGTACGCGAGCTGACACCGGAGTTCTTCTACCTGCCTGACTTCTTGGAGAACAAGAACAAATACGCGTTTGGCACAACAGCTAGTGGACACGAGCTCAACCATGTGCAGCTGCCTCCATGGGCGAAAGGCTCGCCTGAAATATTCATCGCGAAGCATCGCGAGGCGTTGGAGAGTCCTATCGTTAGCATGCATCTGCATCGGTGGATTGACCTCATTTTTGGATACAAGCAGACCGGCCAAGCGGCTATTGACTCCCTCAACCTCTTCCATCCATACAGCTACGCTGGTGCGCGAAATCTGGACGAAGTCGAAGATGCAGATACGCGCAAGAGCATGGCGAACATCATACACTCATTCGGACAGACGCCGATGCAAATCTTTACCAAGCCGCATCCTTCACGAGACGAGCTTGCACATCCATACGTGAGCTTGGACCAGATCGCACACGAGTTACGTGGTCCTCAGCTGCATTTCCAGACCACAGATCGCGTTGCACACATCAGCGAGAGGAATGGCAAGACGCAAATATCTGGCCCATTCAGGCTCCAGATTCCGCCGCACAATGACAAGTATATGGAATGGGGTTTCGTCGATGGCAGCATACGATTCTTTGGAGACGATGGCAAGAAGCAGCTTGGCATGTTTGAACACTTGCATGTAGGACCGCCTTCTGCAGCTGTATTTGCCGACAGTCGAACGCTGATCACGGCCGGCACGGACAGCGTGGTATCCATCTGGAACGTGGAGTATCTACCAAAAGCTATGAATGTGGTACTGCGAACGGCTCTGTTTGGTCACAGACATCCTGTCACCACATTGGCTTGCTCGACACGATTCATGACCCTTCTCACGAGCGACAGCAGCGGCCGTGTACTGATATGGGACCTGAATCGCAATGATTTTGTCCGCGAGATCGAGTCGAAGGGACCAGAAGTGCGCATGGCGCGTATCAATAATGGCACAGGCGATGTGCTTCTCGCCAGAGGACGGAACATCAAGATCACAAGTCTTAACGGCGCTGTGCTGCTCGAACAGCGGATCTGTGAGGAGCCAGAAGATGAGGTTATGTCTGTTGCTTGGGTTGAGGCTCGTCGACACGAATGGCTTGAGAAGTCGCTTTTCCTGACTGGTCATCGCGTTGGTCTTGTGAAGTTATGGCAGAAAGTTACGACGCGCGATGGCAAGTGGGCACTTGTCCTCATCCGCAGCTTTGATGCAACGCTGCCACAGTCTTCCACACGCCGGAACAGCGATGCGAATGTCAAAGTCCCGATCACGTTGGTGCTGCCTACTGCTGGGGCAATCCACGCCGGCGACGATGCTGGCAGAGTGGTGAGTTTTGACAAGAACCTGGCGTTAGTTTGATTTGATTGTGCTTCTGGGTATGTGAGCTAGAAATGTGCTGACTTGCGTGTAGTTTTCGTGGCGGACCCGGGAAGAGTGAGAAGGAGTTAAGGAAGCGCGCTTCTATGTTTATGACGCTGCGGAAGTGATGTGGATGATTTGATGCGTTTTGGCGTTATGCATGATGAGCGTTCACTAGCATTGGACAGTGGTTTGGCGTTGGGAGAAGGGAAAAGATACAATGTCCACAATGACCTTCAGCCGTGCCAGCGACAACGATGTTGTCTCAGTACAGAATACAACGAAGTGAGAATTCAAAATGCCAGATTTGCGCATACGACAAGAGTCTTGGAGATTCTTGATGTTGTGCCCTCGAAAGCGACGAATTCTCCCCATAAAACCAGAAGAGCAAATGATCGTCTTCGCTTCATGGACTACGTGCGACTTTCTGAGCAGTAGAGAGTTTCGCATCCACGATTTTAAGGGCGGGATCGACGACTACAATCACTTGGCGCCGAGCAATCCAATGCTAAGACTCCGCCGAGAGCTCGTCTGAGGTCTGAGCGTTCCACAGCCAGCACACTTTGAGAAACTCAACTCCAGATTAGGAACACTTCTTTCATCTCGCACGTCGTGTCGTCGAG
The DNA here is from genome assembly GCA_000611715.1 of Scolecobasidium constrictum UM 578. NCBI lineage: Eukaryota > Fungi > Ascomycota > Dothideomycetes > Venturiales > Sympoventuriaceae > Scolecobasidium > Scolecobasidium constrictum. The sequence continues at coordinate 86,907 of AZYM01000162.1, forward strand.
GCTGATCGCTTGGCGATGCTGTGCAGAGTGACGACGGATGCGCGTAACGTCTACTATGAGTGGATGGTAAGCGGTCAGCGAGCAATATGCATAATCTCGTCTCGTCATCAGAGTGCCAGAACGCTGGTTCGTCTTGCGTGGCATGAAAGCTTTGGAGTCGCCGGCGTAATGGTCCAGGATCCGCTCAACTATCATTGATGACATCTCTCGTAGGGTGAGATGATCTCCATGCATCACGATCAGAGACGTGGTTACTGTCAGAGATGTTGTATAGTCGTCATCAGTTTCACCAAACAACGACAAGTCATGTTTGCCATCGCCATGTAAGCCACTCTAGGACAGACGGGCCGCACGGCACGCCTTGGTGAGCTTGTCACCGAGTTTAGATCAACTTATTCGTCACTCGATGCAGATGTACGAAACATCCTCAAAGCTCCGCTCCGCATTGTGGGGAAGAAGCTGCAAGTAGGTGGTTGTTCACTTCGTGGTGAGGCCCCAGTGGTGCCCGTAAGCATAGACCAGGAATAGGTGCGGGCTCTCACCGCCAGAACCTCTTAATGAATTGAAGTGCTCGGTGAAGTAGGCGTCAAGACGGAAACCGGGTCCATCTCCTTGCCGAGAGGAGGCTCAAGAACAACGAGAAATGCTGTACAAAGGACCACCGCATCCATGTTTCGCTTTCGGCGTACTGCAGCGATCACACACCACGATGGCGTCTGCAGGTGATTGATGCACCCGGGATTTCCCCATATCAACCCCCACGCGCGTCTGGGTAAATACTGGGTAATGAAGCGACGAATGAAAGGCAAGGAATGATCATCGCGGGGATGATTGCGTTCGAGAGTGCTCGATGAGAAAGATGATGGCGTTCGCAGCAGCCGTTTGAGATGTTAAGGCCTTCCAGATATCAGACTGTCTGACTGCCTGTGAAGTGAGTGGCAAGATTAATGTATTACAGGCTCATGGGTGTACAAGTTGGCTGGTACTTGGCGGTCGCACAGTAAGCTCGAGCTTTGATTATTGCACAGGCATGATTCGAAATCACAAGCTCGGAAACATCGAGTTGCCAAGTGATGGTCAATTGGGATCTTTCATCTCAATGCTTCAACGACCGAGTCTCGATCGTCACGCACATGGGACAGATTGAAGCAGTTCGGCAAAGCTTGGTTCCGTTGTGGGATCCCAAGGTGAGCGGCCAAGTTTGAGCAGACTGCGATCGGCATTATTGTTATTGTTCGCTCGTGTGAGAGAGCACGGACGACCAAATCTTTGCTCTGGGAGTGGAGAAGCTGGAGTTGAAAAGGGCATTGGGTTATGAGATGCTCTTTGTTCGAGATGATCTAGGTTGGAGGTGACAGATGATGGTTCCTGTCATGGGCATGGGTTCCGATGACGGCATGCCCCAATCAGGCGCACCTTCCCCACGTCTCACACCCGACACTTGTCAAGGGAAAGAGACGGCCGACTGCTGCTGAACATCTGAACAAGGCAGCATCATGCCTGTGTTTCGGGCTCGGCGACGAAAAGATATCCTTTGCTCCGGAACAAAGTCGTTTGTCCCTTACTCATGAGCCTCTTCTGCTCGAACCCGTGGCGAAGCAGAGGACGTTCGCGCCGCAGTCGTCAGCCTCAGCCAAACGGGCAACAGAAGCAGCGATGATACCTCTTACTCTAACGCTCTGTGGTCGCAGCGCTGATCCAAACCACAAAGGCATCCTAAGAAAAGCTCGTGGCTTCTGGAAAGCTTGGAAGCTGGTTCCATCGCATCACCTCCCCACGCCGGTGCAAGGTCTTGGTCAATTGGCCATTCACGAACCGTATTTCGTACGTGCGAACCCTTGTGCACAGTGCGCGATTAATCCATTGCAACCTGTAGCAGGAATAATCCAGCAGACTTCCCTAGCAAGAGTTCACCATTGTCAGACCCAGGAGTCTTGGACATTGTATACGCAACACTTCTAGCAGATTAGCAATCGCGCACAAGATCACAAGTAACGAAAAGAAGGCCGAGCAGCAGTTGGTGAAAGGCTAATGTTCTGGCTGTGGACTGTCTACTGTACTCTTATCTTCAACCCCTGGCAATGGCAAGACTGAACATGAACGATCACGTTGACCATCCGAAGACTTACCGGACTGTGAGTGGCGGCTATCGCGTTCAAGTGGGGTGCTTGCATGGAGCTTGATGATGCTGTGCTGCACTCTGTGAGGCTCTCTCGAAACCTTCAGAAGAAGTTTTGAATCCCTCTGTGCGCGCGACAGTTTGGCTGATTCTCTTTCATTACCAAGTTCCGAAAAGAATAATTAGCATCAATTCCTGAGAGCTCGAATCGGAAACATTGAAGATCTTCTTGGCTCGCGCAACACGGCACCGCTCCGCCGAATTATTTCAAAGCGCAGCCGTCGCCCTCGCGCTTGGCTGATCCGTCATGAAAAACTCTCTAATTCCCACCTACTATTCCCACATCTCATACGTCTCTCTCACATCCTACTCTTCTGTTCAAGACATCTTGCCTCCTACACTGAAGCAGCGCTCTTCATAGCCGGATCATTCGTATGGCTCCTCCCAACTCGAGCATATCAACGCAGAACACTTCCCGAGCTGGCTGCTCTACAACGAAGACGACCTATCATAGACCAAGTTCCCTACAGAGGGCTTGAACGACTCGCTCTGACCTCGGAAATACTCTCAGATTTCTCCCATAACCACGTTCTGTGATTTTGGACGTAGGAGACTCAGGCCGTTCTGCTCAGCTCCTGCGTAACACTCAGCACGCATAGCACAGCTCGTACGCGACAAACAATGGCCGTCACCACCGCGCTCCCCACGCGCCCAGCGCCCATGTCTCCTCCAGCAGCTCTCAGCGCTTCGACACCAGCAAAGGTGATACCAGCAGGAGGCAACACAGCGAGATCTCCAATCAGATCCATGCTGGACATCGACACAAACGCGGCAATTCCAGAGGAGACACACAGCACAGACGGTAGCGAATCACAAGAGCCCCACGAGGCTTTAACTCCAACCAGCGGTCCGCAACAAAGTTTCCACCACGTAAATGGGGACATTCCAGAACATGCGGCGACCGATGTCACAGATTTTAAGCCTTTGACTCCCCAGCCAACGCAGCTGCCACCCAACAAGCCATTGAGTCGGGTTCAGACAGCTACGTCATCTCCTCCTAAGTCTACGCCAGACCGGCGACCTTTCACCTCGCGGAAGGCAACAAACTCCAAGACCAGCACGCCTGTCGCGTCGAGCCCTCCTTCCCCCAAAGACGACGGGCGACCAACCTTCCTGACCAAAGCGAAGAGCTTCTTCAAGAGCAATTCCAAGCTGGACGCCATGGTGGACCAGCACGCACCCAAGGCAGCTGCTACTCAAGCCCAAGAGATGCCGAACCCCAGTCGGACTACGACCAAAATTTCCGAAACGAACGTCTTCACCCTGTCTTCTCGATCATCGCGCACCTCACGAACCAATTCTCCGCCGAGCCCAAGCACGCCTACGAGCACAATGCACGAGACCGCTGAAGAGCCGGAGAATAACAAGCTGACCAAGGCAAAGACATCGACATCCAGCTCGAACCTGAATCGCTTCAGCACTCCGCGGACAGGCATTACGTGGGCAGGCAATGACGGTCTTGCAGTACCAATGTCGCAGCGCAAGAGATCGGCCAGCACAGAACAAGTCTCGCAGATCCGTAAGCCTAACCAGAGAATAGAAGAAGCTGATGAGGATGACGACCACTTCGAGGCGCCTTTGCAGGCGACATTTTCGACACGAGCCGGTGAGGGTGTTGGATTGAAGGCCCGCCGATTGAGTCTCACACTTCCGGACGACTTTGTGGTCATGTGTCAGCCTCTGGAGAAAGAGTATAAGAGCACGAAGATCTTCCACTCCAAAGGTACTATGGTTGGCAAGGGTGCTACGGCCAAGGTGACGAGCATGTGCAAGAGAGATGGGCCAAAGGAAGAGCTGTATGCGGTCAAGGAGTTCAGAGCACGGGAGAAGGACGAATCCGAGCATGAATGGAGCCAGAAGATCAAGAGTGAATATACACTTGCCAACTCGGTCAATCATCCAAACATTGTGCGGACATTCGCTCTGTGCATCGACAAGCACAACCGCTACAACCACGTCATGGAGTTCTGCCCCATCGAGCTATTCCAACTGGCCGAACGCAACCTTTTCAAGGATTACTACGATGAGAAGGCCAAGCTGTGCTTCTTCAAGCAGATCCTTCGGGCAGTTGGTTACTTGCACGATCACGGCATTGCGCATCGCGACATCAAGCTTGAGAATATTTTGATGGACGCCAATGGCTACCTCAAATTGACCGACTTTGGCGTCTCGGAGGTCTTCCGTGGTGAGCATCCAGGAGCGAGGTCGTCAGGTGGTAGATGTGGACAGAACATGGGCGAGATCAAGCTATGCCCGCCCGGCATTTGCGGCAGTCTCCCATACATCTCGCCAGAAGTCATGTCCCGCCAAGGTTAGTCTCATCTCACTCACCACCCTTGTTGATAATACTGACCACCAACAGTCTCGTATGATCCATCCAAGCTCGATGTGTGGTCTTGCGGTGTCCTCTGGATGTGCTTCGCATTCTCTGGCAATCTCTGGTCCGTTCCTGATGAGAAGAACGACAATTACAAGAAGTTTATGAAAGGTTGGAACAACTGGATGGAGGTCCATCCCAACCAGACCCCCTCCGAGGAGACGGACTACCCGAAGTGTGGCAACTTCATGAAGTTCATCGGACCACCAGCGATCAAAAAGCTGGTCTTGCGAATGATGCATCCAGATCCAGACTATCGCATTACAATTCACGAGGCACTGAATTGCGCCATCATCAAGGGCGCCGAGTGCTGCTCCCCTGAGAGCTTCGAAGACATCAATGCTACCATCGACGCATCGAAGTGGTGCAAGAAGAAGACTGCGGTCAAGATGTTCAAGCACACCCATTTACCGCCGAAAGACAACAAGATGGGCAAAGCTTTCACCCATCGTTTCGACATGGGCGATGGCTATTCATGAGCGCAGCGTTTTCCTCGATTTCATATCCTCAGGTGCATATGGTGTAGACAGGAATGTCCGAAGGGCTTGGACTTCTTGTAGTTATGCCGAGAGCGACATCAATTTGCGTACTTCTCTTCGCCTATTCATGGTACAGCGTTCGCTTGCTCTTTTTTTCGCCTCGTACTGTCGTGCACCCGAAGCATGGACGACGCATGATTCCCTTGCGTTCGTACCGTGGCTCATGTTTCTGTAAGATTGCGCTACATCAGGTCATCATCTGGTCAAAATGGGAGGATGTTTGATATATAAACTTGCACATTCATGACGACTGTCCTTTGGTACCGTCTTCGCGCGCAATCTGGTGGTTCACCGAGCGGTGCCATTGCACTTCCACACCTCACCTGCCCCATACGAAATACCCTCAAAGCAATACTCGAGTTACGATCCCTCCACATGATCAATTCAGTGTTGTCACAATTGCAACATTAGTCTCTTGGTACCGCGGGCTGGATCCTGCCAAATTGCGACCCCTCCATCGCACCTGCAAGATTCTCTTTGCGAAATCCGAATGGACCTGCCGGATTCATTGCATCATCGTGCTTTTCTCCGGCTTGGGACTTCTCGAATCCTGCGATCTGGGACCACTTTTGCGACAGGTGATCTGCACGTCAACAAGCTGTCTAATTCGATTTCTGCATGGGCTGCGAGACTTGAGTTGCGCAGGTCACTTCTTGCGTAGCGACCATTCGCACAAGCGAGTGGATGGCTGGTAATCACCCTTTAAAAGTCTTGTCGATTGCTGGCTTGCCTCATAGTCTGCCTTGGTGTTCTTTCTTTGGCGTGCGACGGATAAATTGACCCTACCGAGCAATGATTCACCATGGTGCGTTGCTGGACCTGAATGGGCCAGAGCGACGCGAAAGCATGCCATAGATAGATGCGCCAACATGCTGCTGCTGTCTCAGCGCGTGTCAGCTATCCTATAGTCGCTCGGCATCGTCTGCATGTCTTGCGACGACTTTCGCGATCTTGTATGTGTGTGCGAAGCCAATGAAAAGCTCCGAACGACGCACACCACGTTCTCATTCGGCTGCTTAAAGCAGGTCGACGTACGTAAATGCACAAGCATGTCACGCATCAACAAGCAGGACGTCAGATCGTTCGATAAGAAGCTGCAGAATGCGCCTCGTGGTCTGCCTCGCCATGCACCCCGGATTTTCCGATGATACGCGACTCACGGCGACTCAGATCTTGGACTGGATGCACGTTTGGTCTGTGTTGTCGGCTAACAGCTAGCGCGGTACGAGCTACGAGCTGTCTTGAGAGCTATTTTGCGACGTGCTGACCGCAAGCGCCGACAGTCTCCGCAGCAAGATAGTTTACGAATGTCTGTATCTTTGGATGATGAAGTAAGCAGCGCTGGGCTTCTGAGAGTCCGTCTCGAGGGCCACGGTATCGGAAGCTGGCGAGCGAAGGCTATTCGAGATCCAGGACTAACGAGTCACGGCCCTTTCCGGTGCTAAGGCATTCGGAAATACTCAGCCGGATCTGGTCTTTAGAGAATCTGGGGTAGTGGACATCATGAGGCTCAAAATCACATCTCTCCACAGGCACACGACAGCTTGCTGTTCTACAATCAGAGAGGGGCATAAATCATACTACAGAAAATGGGGAACCCGGGAATCTTATGGGTTGCTTCGCGGGTGACGAAGCCGGAAAAATTATCCGATGACAAGTTCTGTGCCTGGTACGAAGGCCAACATGTGGACGAGGTGGTTGCATTATCTGGAGTACCAGCTGCAGCGAGGTACGAGGCTGTACCTTTGTCAGAAGTAGCTGGTCCAGCAACACCCGAGTCCCTCGAGGCGGACAAGCAGAAACCAGACTATCTGATGGGAGCCAAATGGTTGACCATCTACGAGATGAACGATGTCGACTTTCGGAACTCTGCCGAATTCAAAGGCCTAGATGGTCAAAGCAAGCCGAAGGACGATCTGCTCAATGTAGTATTCAAGAATGCCAAGTTCGAGACACGCTTTGGAGAATTGCTGTCGAACGATGATAAGGGCGTTAAGAAGGGGCCAGGAAAGCTGATTGTCTCTGCGACGATGACAGCAAACAGTCGGGAAGCTGCGGACGACATCGAGCATTTCTACGAGCATGAGCATGTGAGAGAGGTTGCGAAATGTCCAGGCTACATCCGAACAAGACGCTTCCGGTGGGTCAATGCGACTGTCCTGAACGAGTTTGAGCGGATGCCAGCAGATCCGATCGAGGAGCGTATCAGCGTTGTCGCATTGCACGAGTTCGATGGCCAGTACTTTCCCATGGAGGGCATGCTGAAGGCTGACGAGACACCATGGACAGCAAGCACACTAAAGAGCTTGAAGGTGGGTGGATTGGAGGCTGGTTTCTATCGTCTGAAGCGCGTCTATGGAGACTTTAAGTCTGATAAGTCAAGACTGTAATTGAGATCAATCCTTCGTGTATGTGCTTGAATTAGTCTACCCACACAGCATTCATGCCGAAACCTGGTTCTTTGACATCGCACCGAGCAACACGTGCAAGCCACTCGCCATCCCATCGATACATCTCAATGAAGCCCTGCTCATCGTCTGTCAAGGCGAGCCATTCGTCGCTCCAATCGCATGGAGCCACCGCATTACTGTGTCCGCCACTCGTGCTGGTGGGCGAGAGACACATTTGTCGAGTAATCGAACCTTCTGGGCCAAGCTCGAAAGCAGATATGTAACCTGATATGCCTGCCTTGTTGCTTCGCGATGTTGCAAACAAATACTTGCCTGATGGTGTTACTGTACACACATCCGCGCGATACATCTTTGGCGACTTCTCGACCAAGACTTGCAACAGCGTCAGTGCCAATACAAGTATTGAATGAAATGAAAAGACTCACATTTCGGCACAAGCGGGAATGATTTGTTCGTGTAGACGGGCAGTCTTGTCCTTGGATCAATCACATATTCCGCCAGCGTATTTCCGTGCTCCATGAGAGCATAGAAGTATTTGCCGCTCGGATGTATGGCTACCCATCGAGGCTGATCGTGATCCTTTGGCGCAGTCACATAGCCTACAAGCTCTACCTTTCCACTCTCCTTATCCTTCTTGTGACACCAGACCTTGTTGCCCCACATATCTGCTGAATACAAGAATTCCTCTTCTGGGTCGAACACCATTCCATGGATCGCGGAGTCAGGGGCATAGTCGTAATTCTGGATGCATTCTTTGAGAGTTCCATTTTCGTCTGTGGAGAAGACTGAGCCAAGTCCTGCGTTTTCATAGAATGGATTACAGTAGACGTGATAGGGCGCTCTCTTCGCAGGCAGCAGAAAGATAGCTCGTGTTCGTGTGTCTGCGTCCATTGCTTTCGCATGATGCGTCATTGGATGTGATGCCGTGTGCGAGATATCTGTGGGACTGTTGATAGCATGAGATGACCATTTCTTCATGCTTGCGCCGTAAACAGCCTTTTTATTGTGCTACTTGCACTTCGACTTAGCTCTCGTGACCTTCAAATAGGACGTTCACGTACGCTCAGGGCCATCCATGATATCGGCTCATCTTTGGGAATCTCAGTTCGCTTGATCATATTGAGCTCCAATGCTTCATCATCGAACTCGAAGGAGAAGATTGCGCCCGGCGGCGTCCATGTGCCTATCACAGATCAGCTGGACTACCTTCTTCTTGGTTGGGAGCAAACATCGATTTCGACTTAGGCTGAGCGTGAAAAGTACGTACCAACCAGGAGATGATGTTTTCCCATTGCTCTTGCAGCAGTCGACAAAGGTGCTCGTCGATATCTTGACAATAGGCTTGAATTCAAGTAGCAAGATCTAATGGACATAAATTGTAGGCGGCATGAAGCTGCAGATGAGGTCGAGACACGCGACAAGCACGCGCATTGGTATCGCTAGACCACATCCCGATGTCACGTTCCGTCATTGACCTGAGAAGCTGGAGCCCGCGGGGGTAGCTTTCGGTCGACACTCCGGCAGATACTGTAGGGGATAAATTCTCTTCCTCGCTGCAGATCGGCTTTTCATTGGTCAATACTGCTGGTAGCTGCTTAAGCTCCAGCAATCATCTAAGTGACTACCCAGGAACTATGGTACCGAAAGCAGTGCCGATGTTCTTAATACGAACCCTGATGACTTTGATCAATCATGACCCATCGCTGAAAGTATTCGATATCAAATTTGAGCTCTGAGCATGCAAATACTTGGTGCACGTATCTTGCGGAGTTCAACGAGGTCCATCAAAGCATCTGCAAGCAGCCACCCGTCCACCGTTCATCATGGCTCCAATTCCAGGTATCCTGTACGTGACAATGGCTCCCGGGCCGCCTCTCACTGCAGCACAATTTCATGACTGGTATCAGAATGAACATGGTCCTGGACGGCTACGACTGCCACAGATCTTCAGCAATGGTTTCAGGTATCGAGCAACCGATGGCACAGATCCCGAATGGATGGCGATCTACGACGTGACAGATGTGGCGTGGCTGACGCAAGACATATATACAACATTGCGTCAGGACCCAAAGCAAAGCCAGCGGGAACGTGATACGATGAAGCAGATCAAAGTGAACAGAAAATTCTATGACCTGGTTTCTGAGACAAAATGCGATAAATTCATCGAGCTGGAAAAAGTCGAGTATGAAGGGAAGGAAAGCTGTACATTTGTCGCGGCTTTGATCACGCTCAAGGATCAGAAGAAGAAAGAAGAATTCGACAGATGGATGGAGGACGAGCATATTCCAAAGTTGATGAAAGTGCCTGGTTTCAGAAGGGCACGAAGGTTCATCAGCAGCCATGTTGAACCGCTCAAGGATTCAAACGATACGGAATATCTAGCTTTGTACGACTACGACGTCGACGTTGACTTTGGCTGCAAGGAGTTCAAGGATGCTGTCAACACACCGTGGCGCACAGAAATCTTTGATGAAGCCGTCAAGGACAAGAGGAGAAAGCAGTACAAACTGTATTACACGTTTGGTCCAGCGCCGCGAGATCTGCTCTCGTTGGCCGACTCGTCAACAAAGCCATGGAACTCCGATTTCCACAAGACAAGAACCCATCCTGCTCAGGGTAGTGGCTGGCCTGCCATTGAGTCGTATGTACCTGCAGCGGATGGTACGCCTCTACACTACCGTCTAGAAGGCGCCACAGATGTTCATGCACCACTCATCGTGCTCGATAACTCAGTTCTGACGGATTACGGTATCTGGGACAATTTTGTCAAAGAATTTCTCCCTCAGCCAGAGAACAAGCAATACCGCATCTTACGATTCAACAAGCGTGGCCGATTCTCGTCGTTGGCAGACACTCCTGTAACCATGGACTTGCTGGCTCAAGACATTGCGACCCTGCTTGACGCGTTTCGTGTACCAAAAGCCGCAGCAGTTATTGGTGTAAGCTTGGGCGGAGCTACTGCGCTCAACTTCGCACTACGGTATCCTGAGCGGGTAGAGAGATTCATAGCGTGCGACACGAATCCACTCGCACCGGCTGCCAACCCAAAAGCATGGGGCGAACGCATCGAGATGGCAGAAAAGACTGGAGCAAAGTCTTCCGATGGAGAGGCGCTTGTTGGGGACGAGCTCGCCGAAGTGACTGTCCGCCGTTGGTTCGTGAAGGAGTCGTACGGTAATAGCGAGCTAGCGAAGGAAGCAGAACGCATCAAGCAGATGGTGAGCAGAAATAGCTTGGAAGGCTTCAGGAAGGGTGTCAAAGCCCTTTACGAATATGATTTGCGTGACGGGATGAAGACCGCAAATGTACCTGGCGCTTTCGTGGTCGGAGCTGGCGATGGCGTGCTGCCGAAAGGCATGAAGCAGATGAACGAGGACTACGCCGGCAGAAGCGAATTCTTCGAGATACCTCAAGCGGGTCACCTGCCTATGGTGGAGCAACCGAAGGCATTCAGTGAAGTAGTGATGAAGGTGCTGGGATCGTAACTCCTCATAGCCGAGAAGTCGAACAGACGATCTCTCGAGGACGTCAAGCAAGAGCCAGGCCCAGATCGCAGACCAGCACATTGAAATGTTCTCTTGTGGCTCTTGAAAGCGCTATTCAGGGATTAATACAATCTGTCGTTTGAAGAAAGTGCTGAGCATGTGAAACGAAGTGGCCTAATTCAAACTTGCCCGGATCGAAATTTCTGCAAACAGACAAGAAGGATTATACGAGTCCTCTGAAACTGGCGGAAAGACTGTACGATAAATTAGTCCGATTTTAGAGAAAGGTGCAACAAAGGTTCTCCAAGGACGTAATTTCTCCAACACCAGGACAGAAAACCAGCCGCGAGGAAGTAGACATTGTAAATACAAATTGCCATTACAGAATTCAATCAACCAGCTGGCAGAGGCAGTCTCATATTATGCCATGGTCTCCGAGCTCAGGGAGGGCGCCATCACGGAGTAGCAGGGACGCGTTGAGCGCTGAAAGTGGTCAAAAAGTGCATTGACTACAAAGGCACACTGAATTGCATCTCTACGCGAGAGCCAGTCTGCACGAGGGACCAGGTTTGATTCTGGGGCTGGAAAGTATCAGCTGTGATTTGATGGCTTTGCACAACAAGCATCGAGAAGGTGGCGGAAAGAAGCGTGCTGCACTCATGCCACCGGTCGCGTGCCTTGACACGATGTGTTCTCGACAGGAAAACGCATCTTCGAATGCTGCTGATGGTTGAGAGAAAGCGCGGAATGGAGTGTCATGGAAGAAGGTTCGGAATCGCTATCGGGTTGACGTGGCCCGTGCACCAGCGAGTTCATCCTCCACAAGGTCACAGTTCTCACACCATCAAAGCTCCCCCAACGCGCTTTGACTTTCTTTTTCCTTTCCAAAGGTGAGACTACCATGCATGTACTTCACTGCTCGAGATGAAGGAGATGATAGGTGGATCTCAACAAGCCCCACATGTATCTGTCTCGTGCAGCCACACGCACCAGCTTCCCTACAGTCCTCGTGAAAAAGTTGTACCCGTGAGAACAACGTCCGGAAAGGCCATCGATACTGCTCTTCAGTTCATGGACGAGCTCACTACCGAGAGCCATTTGGTCACCGTCTTTTAAGCGTCAACTGTATACCGAGCTGCGGCATGAACGAATGAGCACGGCGGTAAGCACAATGTGCTTCGAAATACTGAGATCTTAGGTAACCACAGCGATACATTATGGTAGTAGCCAAATACCAAGTAAACATCCTCGCCTGTCAACTCTCGATTGAGTTAATCAGACGGCTACTGCTGACAAAAATCTCACTCATGGCTTTCCTGGCCAATCGTAAGCACCACCGGGGACCAGGCTGACTGCAATAGCCTTGCCAAGTGAACACTGCAATGGGACCTCATAACAGGCTCGCGGAACTCCGCCATGAGTATAAAATCCATGACAGCTGATTTCTCGACCCCCGAGACCAAGTCTATCAGGAACACCATGGCCGAACTTCGATCCCAAGAGTACGATGTCATTATCGTCGGGGCAGGCGCAGCAGGCTGCGTGCTCGCTAATCGACTCTCGGAGCTCTCAGGTCTCAGCATACTCCTTGTTGAAGCAGGCAACAACCACAACGATGACCCCTTGGTCTCGACACCAGGCTTCGTCACTCAAAATTTCGGCAAGGAGGAATACGACTGGTGCTTTAAGACCACGCCTCAAGCTGCACTTGGAGGTCGAGTGCTCGATCAGCCGCGCGGCCGCCTGCTCGGTGGCAGCACCGCCATCAACGCCATGAGTGTCGTCTACCCCTCGAGGAAAGTCTTCGATGTTTGGGCTGAATATGGCAATGCGGGATGGGATGCTGCAAGCATGTCTCCGTACCTCAAGAAGTGGGAGGGAGCACATACGCCACCAGCAGAGACGTGCAAGGAACTTGGGCTTGAGACGTATCTCGATGCGTCCTTGCCTGGCACTGAAGGACCTGTGTCGACTGCGATTCCGAACTGGCTGCTGCCGTTGTCTAAGGCTTGGATGACGACAATGGAGAATCTAGGCCTCAAAACAAGGAAAGATCCGGTTGCTGGCGAGGCTTTCGGTGCATATATGAATCCTTGCTACATTGACCCAACGACAGGGACTCGCAGCCATGCTGGCAACGCTTACTGGGAGCCTGCGAGCACGCGAGAGAATTTGCACACGATCTTTGGTGCTCTTGTCAATAGAGTGCTGCTGGAAGGAGGCAGCCAAGGGCAGCAGAAAGCAACGGGCATCGAATTCGTTGTGAGTGGGGTCACTAAGATCGCTCGTGCCAAACGCGAGGTGATTCTGTCGGCTGGAGGATTCGGCACTCCAGCACTTCTCGAGCTCTCCGGGATTGGCAATCCCAAGGTGCTCGAGCCATTGGGCATTGAAGTGAAAGTGGACAATGCGAACGTTGGAGAGAACCTGCAAGACCACCCCATGCTCTTCATCAGTCACGAGGTCAAGGACCCGGAGGACACGCTGGACGTGATGCGCTTACCTGGCCGTGTCGAAGCTGCCATGAAGTTGTATGCAGAGGAGAAGACCGGTGCGTTCGCGAACGGATTCTCAAACCTGGGTACGCTTCCTGCCACGATTGGCATGAGCGACGCAGACTTCGATGCATTCGAGAAGCTGGTCAGTGATTATGCCAATGGCACACATGCGCACCCAGCCGAGCAGATACGTTCCAGATACTTTGCTCAGATGGCCACTTCCGATACTGAACCGATGATCTATATCGGCCCTGCGCCTTTCAGTGCAAAAGCGGGACATGGCTCTGACGACTTCTTCGGTATCAGCATGGTCTTTTCGCTCCTTGTGCCTTTCTCAAAAGGTAACACCCACATCAGTTCCACTGACCCAAAGAGATCGCCGCTCATCAATCCGAATTACCTTGAGAACGCCATCGACACAGAGATACTTTGCCGCGGCGTTCTGTTCACGAAAACGATCTTCGAGACCGAGCCATTGAAGAACTTGCTCAAGGAGGGTGGACAGACTAATGTGCCGGCTGAGATGGCGGGTAACTCAGGACTGCCGGAAACTATGGAGCAAGCTAGGGCATTAGTGAAAGCTGCGACGGGCACGCAATACCATGTGAGCGGGACATGCGCCATGCTGCCTCGAGAGCTGGGCGGCGTGGTTGATCACAAATTGCGAGTATATGGCGTGAGTGGATTACGCGTCTGCGATGCCAGTATCTTCCCAGTCATACCCAAAGGTCCGATCACGAGCAGTGTATACGCAGTTGCCGAAAGGGCTGCAGATCTGTTGAAGGAAGACTTGTCGTAAGGGCTCGATTCATTGAGTGTCTTCATTGAAAAAATGTAGTGCATGCATCTATAACCCCTTCGAAAATCCCAAAACCTCCTCCACCACTCTCACAGGCTGCTCTTGTTGCGGCCAATGTCCCGCCCCCTCCACAAATCTCGCGCCCTTGTACGCACTGCAGCTCTTCGCCATACTCTCAATCGCACCCGGTTGCTGATAATTCCCCCAATCCTGCTTGCCGCTCACAAATATAGTCGGCACATCGATCGTCTTCCCGGAGAAGAGAAGCGCGTCCGCAGCTGTAGCTGGGTTCGTCTGGGCTCTGTACCAGTTCAATCCGCCTTGAAACCCAGTACGCGACCACTCTTGCACGTAGATATCGAGTGCTTCCTCTGTGAGCCAACGCGTCGTCTTCGATGCATCCTCCGTCTTCATCATTTCCTGGATTGTCTCGGGCATCGTCTTGTCCTTGGGCATGATGTAGTACCCTGGCATCTTCGCGACTTCCTTTGCTGACCATTCCTCCAGCGGGTGCGGGGTGTTCCCCGAGTAGTCGGCTGACTTGGCGTGGATGTACCCTCTCAGGAAGGCTTTGAGACCTTGCGGCGCGGAGAGCATGTCCTGCGCTGCACTGGAAGAGGAATGGTACCACTTGTAGTGCTTCCGTGGTGGGTTCAACTTCGCCAGATCGGCTGTGAGATCCGTGCCCACGATGCCGGAGCTGTCATGTCCATCGTCGCTCGAGGCGTGTGCGGTGCCGAACGGTGGATTGGGAAAGGCTTTGAAGGGATGTGACATCAAGACGAGGGATTTGAAGATATCTGGTCGGAAAATCGCGCATGAACTTGCGCTCACGGCGCCGAAGTCGTGGCCAACGGCGCAGGAGACTTCTTTGTATCCCAAGGCAGCGACGAAGACGACCAGGTCCCGCGCTATGGTGATGCTCGTGAATGTGGACAGGTCGGTCTCAGCGTATGGTCGGGTGTCCCATCCGGTAGTTCTTCCGTATCCTCGCTGGTCTGGCGCGACGACGTGGTACCCTGCTGCGGCGAGGGGTAGTATGACTTTGCGCCACGAGAAGGCGAGTTCAGGATAGCCATGGAGGAGAAGAAGGAGTGGTCTCGTTTCGGACTGTGAATAGCCAGCCTCGAGGTAGTGGAATTTGAGGCCTATGATTGGGCAGTCGACGTAGTTGGATGTGATGCCATCGGGTAGTGGCAACGCAGGTAAATTGCTGGTGTCTGAGCTCATGTTTGCTGATGTTATGTCCTGTTCGTGGAGTGAACGTGGTCGAATTCGAGATCGAAAACTGAGATCATCGATAGCTTTAAGCCATAGTCACGTCCAATGTACACACGTATATCTTGAGCAACGGGTTCAGACGATCCGCCATTCTGAAGGCGTGATGGGATCAACATCCAGTCAACAGCAAGTGGGCCCCGCAGTTCTGCTGAATCTGCTTACATTTCACATACTGCTCAAGTAGGAATTGAGGTTGTTCTCGAAGGAGCTGCCATATGGAAAACTCGGAGCAAGCTCCTACCTCACGGTTTCTGTACCGTATGATGGAAAGCTCAAAGCTTTGACGACCACATATCAAAATGTCCTTCGGGCCGACTGCCAACTTTCATGTGCCAATCTGATTTTTGCTCTCGAGATGGCTGCACACTTCCGAATAGCCTTATGAAAAGACATGAGATGAAAGTCGATGGAGGAGTTCCCAGACAAACTGACTGCAACAATCCATCTCGACTCAGCACAAGTGAGACGAAGCTCTGACACGACAAGGAAGCTGATTACATCAGTTGTGGCGCTCTCGGCATTCTTCAGCGTCCTGCAGCTGTGATTGGCCGTGGCCAGCTCCCTCGTCGATGCTGCCGCGCTGGGTCATGCTGCAGAGGATCGAAGGGCAATTCTAGATCGCGAATTCTCCATCTTCCCCCACAGCCGCATCACAGCACCTTGTCCCCTCTGCACGCACGCACGCATCCCCTTCAACGCGCAATTGTTCCATCATCATTCGTGCATCAGCAGCGCAATCTCGCGCACTCTGTCGTGTCACGTCTGCGAAATTGAAACGGCGGGCGCGCCAATACCACCGACGGCGACGTCATTGCCTCGTGCACGTTCCCCGTCTTAGGCAATTCCCTTAGCAAGCTTGACCCTTTGGAGCTGTGCTTGTTGTGTAACCACTAACCATCCGCATCATCAACGACCATCGCGCACCAAGTTTTTCCTGTCTCGCAGCTGCACCTGCACACACTTCGGCGGCACTATCGCGGAGGCAGAATGCGGGTCAATCCGGTCATCCGCTAAAGAGTCGACTATCACGGCACCAACCATCATGTTCCGTCGCAACAAGATCTCGGCGCATTCGGTATGCTTGATTTCTCTGCTTCTCTTCTCTCCATTGCAGCTCCCTTGCCAAACGTCGACACGCGACTTCGAGCTGGCAGTCATTGATGCGGTGCCGGCAGGTGGCATGATTGAGTGACTGACATGGTGCAGATACAGCAGCGGCACACTGGGCCTCCGCAGGCATCCGCTGCCGCCTCCTCCGCAGCAACACTCGCCTTCCAGAAGTCGAATCCCTCGCTCGCAGCCGCCGCGGCCGGTGCTGCCCTGCGCAAGAACCCGCAGGCGCCCACAGATGTCGGCAATGTCCATACAAAGCGGCTGCAGCGGCGGGAGTCCAATGGCTCGTCTGCAGCGAGTGGGAGTCCAAGGCCGGGCTTGGAGCGGCGGACATCGTTGACGGAGCGTCAGCTGCGGTCGCCGTCGCCGGGAAGGGAGGCTACACCCAGATCTCCTGTCAATGCGCCACCTGTGCCTGCACTGCCACAAGGCGTGGAGAGGACGCCGTCAGGGCGCCACAGAGCTGCGAGCCTGGAGCCACCGCAGAGGATCTCCTCGCCTCCGCCAAAACAACCTGGCGGTCGCGGGATGAGCTTGGATCGTGCACCGCGTGCGCCTACCTCACCAGTTGCGGCCCAGAAAGCTGCTCCTCCGAAGCTGGCAAAGCTCAATGAGCAGATGGAGACACCTCGTACGTCTGTGAACTTCTCACGGCCAATGTCTCCGCCGCCAAAAAGTCCCACATCTCCGACTCCACCTAAGAGTCCGTCTTCACCCACGTCGCCTGTGACCGGACAGACAGGATGGTTTGCTGGACCAGTGGGCTCGGGAGGGCAGCCACGGCAGACGTTAGAGTCGTTATCACCGAAGGAGCCTGCAGTGCTACCTGCTGCTCAAGTGACGGGAATCCAAACAGGTCTGCAAGGCATTGCAGATCAGCCTGTCAAGAAGAAGAAGAAACGGAAAAAGGCTTCCGCTGGCGGAAACGAGAGCACGCACCTGTCGAAGGGCACAATGGAGATGACAGGCACTGCTGTGGAGTCAACTCGGGCGGCGATCGCAGCTCAGCAAGAAGCTGCCGAATCACCCTCATCACCTACAAGATCACGAGCCCGTGCTTCGTTCGAGTCTGACAGTTCTGCATCATACGTGGACACACCAGATCAAGCGAAGACACGTGTTGGTGCTGCTCTTGCCAGGCAGCCTTCTCTCATTGATGAAGCACCTGAATTTGAACAAGCGCCAGAACGTGCCAACACTGGCCGAAAAGTCGAAGCTTTGCCTCCCAGAACGCCTTTGGACACGAAGAGGTTAGCGGCATCTCCAGAACCGGCACCTGTCGCTCAGGCAGCGACAGCTACCGCTCCAACACAAACATTTGAGCCCAATGGCGCAACAATACAGAGGACTTCGTCACTGAGTCCGAGCCGTGCTGCTCATTTCTCTCCTAAGCCAGAGTACCTTGGTGGCATTCAGCATCAGCCGCTTGGGAGATCTGCTTCGCCCGCCAAATCGGCTCTGAAGCACTCACCATCCTCATCGATTCGGACCGCATCGCCAGATGTGCGGTTTTCAGCACCATCGTCTGAAGTCGGAGAATCTGGTTCATCACTGTCAAAGAAGAAGTCTAATCGAGTCAGCTTTGATGAGAAACCAATCATCGTGTCTGGTCTGCAGACTTCGAGATATGCAAGCCAATCGCCTGAGCGGAACTATGACATGGATGAAGATCTGGAGGACATCATGAAGCCACGACCAGCGTTGCCTAGCTTTGGTAGCGTGAGAGGGCGGAAAGAGGAGACTGCAACACCCATCGGTACTGCTACGACGAAGCCCATGGGTCATTCGTCTGACCACATGGTTGGTGGGATCTTGGCTCAAGACTTTGCGAACAAGAGTACAGCGCATGATCCAAACATGCCTCTTGCACCAGAAGTCACGTCCGTGGAAGGTACTGGCTATGCTTCAGATTCAGAATCAGAATACTCTGAGCATCCGTCATACAACCAGACGCCACAGTTGGAGAAGCCCGATGCGCTCGACAAGGAGCCAGAGACCATTGCAGAGGCAGTCGCTGCTTTCCAAACGCACGAGCAAGTCACAAATGAGAGGCAGAATGGTGCTGCACAGAAGGCCGTCGACGAACCCCTTCCTATTGCAAATCACGAGCCTCAACTTCCACAGGCCGTGGCAGCACCGCCGACGATCGCCGTTCTACCAGCGACTCCTGCAGCTGAGGAAGAGAAGAAAGAGCTTGTTATGCCTGGGTCGTTCCCTGGTGCATGGGATGAGGATGTCGAGGCACAGCCTGCTCCAGTAGCAGCAAAGGGCACCACTCCGGCTGCCGTTGAGCAGACACAGGCTGTGCCAGCCGAGACGAGTCGACAAACGCACAATGTTCTGACTGCACTACGCATCGACGACGAATCCGACACTGAGTCAGACACCAGCTCTATTTGGAGCGACGCTGAAGAGGACTTCCCATCAGGACCAGGCGGCTTCGCAAGTCTGAATGCTATTGTCGACAGCCCTCAGCCTGCGCCAGCTGCTGGACTTGTTCAATCGAAACACGCACCTACGGCTGACAATGCCCCTCCTTCGCCAACAGCTGCGCATTGGGATGAAGCGACTGCATACTGGCGAGGACTGAGCGAGCAGAAGAAGAAGGAGCTTGAGAAGCAGGCTATGGGGAAGGAGGCTGGTCTGGAAGAGAGCGAGACTGAAAGTGGGAGCGAAGAGGAGACATCTGAAGAAGAGGACGAAGAGCTAGAGAAGACACCACCACGACCGTCCACGCCGCCACAGAGGCAAGCGAAGCGACAGCCGCAGCTTGAATCGCCGATTGCGTTTGCCACGAGTGCTGCCCCTGCTCAATCTAGGGTGAAGCAGGAGCCGAAATTGAGATCGAGCATGCGACGAAGCACTGTATCCAGCGACGATGGGGATGACGAAGCAGTTCCAAAGATGAGAAAGTCAATGAGGAACAGCATGCGCGAGACTTCGACCGAGAAGCCCAGAGCCAGTGGCGAGCACCACTTCCGCAATTCGATGCGTGGTCCACAGCCCATCAAGCCAGATCCAGTGCGACGACACAGCAGCGGGCTGGAGGAGTCGAAATATGCTGCGTCAGGAAGACCTGCTGCCACCAAGGCCGCTGAGGTTGTGCAGAACGGCCGGCCACGATCTGCTGGTGGTGCTGCGCCAGCCAAATCTGCGATGAAGAAGTCGGTCGCTCAAGCGCCTCCAGTGCCTACTCTGCGCAGGCAGGATTCGGATGACTCGGTCAGCTCGTTCCGGAGACAGCGCTTAAGCTCACCTGGTGGGCGCATGTCGATGCGAATGAGCATGAGGGGTGCACCTCCTGTTCCTGCTGAGCCGCAAAGACCTCAGTCACCGCCCGAGAAGAAGAAGGGTGGTTTGTTCAGATTGCGATCACTGTCACCGACTGGCAGGCGTCCTCAGCCTGACGTCCAGGCTTCACAGATCCGATCATCGCTACGTCCTGGATCTTCGAGTGCTAATACTCCGACGTTACGGAAGACCGAGCCTGAACCGCCAAAGAAAGCTTCGCGGTTCAAGTCACCAACGCGTCTCGGCTTCGGCAAGTCAAAGACGAAGGTCGACGACTCGCCGAGAAGCCAGCCGGCTCCAGCCATGGCATCTCCGCGACATAAGTCGCGCATCCCGGCAGACTCGGACGATGAGGACGTGCCGCGTACTCAATTCGTCAGCCGCTTCGCGGACTCTGATGATGAGCCTGACAGCCCACAGCAGTTGACGAAGACGCTTACCCCGGTACGCGGTATCCCGAGACGAGACAACGATGGCGACTCGACGGATCTCGATGACAGCGACAATGAGCGCACGAAGAAGATACCGCCTGTACCCAGTATGCGCGATATCGACCACGCCCACGGCAAGAAGTCGCCTATGACGAATGGCAACAAAGCTCCATCGATCTTGTCAGCAGGTTCATTGCGCAAAGGAGCAGGAGGTGGCGAAGTCAGCGGTCTCAACGCCAGCAAATTCGCTGCCACCCCGAGCTCGCCTACCCCGGCTGAGCGACCACAGCATAAACGTCGCCTGAGCTGGCTAGGCATGGGAGGTAGCAAGAAACGCTCCAGCAGCATGCCGCCACCTATCACATCCCCTCCGCCATCGCGAGGCAATGACGCAGCACCGGCGAAGCCGAATCTGCTGCGTCGATCTACGCCAACGGGTCTGCCTCAGATCTCGGAAGACTCGAATTGGCCCTTGCCATCGCCTGGTGGCATCGGCGAGGACACACGACCCAGCACTGCTGATGGTCCTGGCACTGCGTTGAAGAAGGGCAGTCTGCGACCAGATGTTGGCAAACGCCGCTCGACCGCCGACTACGACGGCACGGGACGAGTCGTGACCACGATCGAGGGTGGCGCGGGAGCTGGCGACGGCAGTAGTGTCGAGGGTGGACGGAAGCGAGTCGGCTTCAATTTCGAGAGCGGCGAGCCTGTGTTCAGTGAGCGCACGGGGAAGAAGAAGAAGTTTGGCGGGTTGAGGAGGATGTTTGGGTTGCATGATTGATTTGATCTCGGAGGCTGATACTGACACCACACATAATCTTTTTTCCATTATTTCACTCGGATGAACGAACGATGTAAGTGTGGTCAGGTGGATGGAGCGGATCAGATTGGATACCTTACTCTATTTTCCTTGCTCTGTTGTACGAGATACCATAAAAGAGGACGGGATGTGCTCGGGCTTGCGGCGATTTACTCTCTAAAAGAACATTTGCTTCGTATGTACATGTCTTTTTTGGTTGATGGGATTTGGATTAGCCATGTGGATCAGTGGTCGTAAATAGTGTGAAGAGCGCTGCTTGCAATAGTGCGGCGGTGGTAATGGTAATTTGTCTAATATTGTCCCTGGCTTCGCTACAAATTCCATTTCAGGAGTTTACTATGACTGTCGAGTGTTGAACCTCCTACCGTCCGATGGCCTAGTACCCAGTGAAATCGCACTGCCAGAACATCTGATCGTTACCCTCCCACACACCCGTCCCAATATACCAACACCACTGATCCCTCGTCAAAACCTTCCCATCCTTCGTATGCCAACTCTGCACCTCGATCGCATGATCTGCTCCTCCATTCTTCACAACCCTAAACCCATAGCCCGCGATATTGTCCACCTGGAAGGGGCACGTCCCAGGGTAAGGGTCGCAGAACTTGACCGGAGGGTTGACCTTGGGGTCCCAGCCGGTGCCGCCCGTGCTGTAGGGGAGGTACGCGGTGTGGCCTGTGCCGGCGGTGTGCCAGGAGCCTTTGTGCGAGGACCAGTCGTCGCTGTAGACGTGGAAGGCGGGGGTCCAGGTTGTACTGCTTGGGTGGGAGCCGCCGATGCGGAGGTGGATTGCGGTTGCAAGAGGGGTGGCCGCGATGGCTACGAAGAGGGCGGTGATGGAGTGCATGTCTGATGTGCTGTACGATAATAGTCTAGAAGAACGTGGTGAGGAGTGCTCGATTTCTGCGGGTAGGCGGCTGTGTTAAGTTGTTGTTGCTGGAGATGGTGATGGTGAGTTTGGCCTGACGGCGCCCATCTTTATATATTCTGATCACAGCGATGCTTGGCTTCTTTGTGCCTCAGATGTCGAGTCGTCAACCCAAAGCGGCTGGAGAGGCTTTGCTGTTCCTGTGCAGGTCGTGCATAATATCATGGAGATACCGAGTGAGCTGACCAACATCCACGATCTTCTAGTCACTTGGATGCTGGCATGCTTAACACCGGCCACCGTTTGTAAGGAAGCATCAAAATTCTCAACCGAACTTCCCCCTAGCCATGATCCGTTGAAGCAAATCATTGCAGCACCTCTCGTGATACCTGCATGTTGGTCATCTTCGTATATGAGCCAGTCTATCGCACGATTGCATCCCTCCCGAACGCATGCTCCCTTCGTACGTAGCATCGCGAGTCTTGAGCAAATTAACATCATAAAGTGCTCATTCTGACTGGCATTGGAAGAGCTGACACACCGATCGAACTCCTGGCGCTGGCGGGCGAGATTCCATAGCACGAATCTCTAGCTTTTTACTATTCCGCATCTTGAGCGGAATGTAGCCGTGACATGGCCCCAGCATGATCTTCTTGTCCCCTGGAGTTCATAAGCGATATTGAGGGACAAGCGAATGGTGAGGCTTATTCAGACTTGACGAAAAAGCTTGGCGATGCTTGCGCAGTTCTTCGTCCCCCCGATGCCTAGTCATATTCCTCGCAAGTTAATGACTCTTTGGGCATTGCCAGGCGAGCCAAATGGGATATCTGGTAGCAGATGTCAGCAGCAGGTTGCAATGCGGCCGAAAGCTTTGACATCGGATAGTGCCCCTTCAACATATCTAATGTGCCAGGTTTAGTAAGCATAGGTTACCCGATAAGAAGCTCTGGCTTTCCTCACATATTCTAAATATACTCGATCAGCCGGGCCAGAATGAGAAGTTGCTTGAGACAATGGACGGAATGAGGCCGCTGCTTCCGCGCGGTGCGTATCGAGGCTCGATTGTGCAGGACTAGCACATGATACTGACACAGTTGGAGACGCCCCAAGCGCCTTGACTACAGCATCCCTCTCCGCCACGCCTTCGTAGCCAATTCTTCAATCTTCGGCACCTCAACAATACCACTGACCATCTCTTCACCAATTCCCTCTACCACAGCCTGCGCAACCACATCCGCTTTCAACGGTTTCGTCCCTCCCGCGCCCATCAACCACGTCAACCGTCCTCCAACCAGACTATTCGCGAGCGCACCTGCGCCCGTCATACCTGCCAGTGCGAGCGTGATCGTCCGTGACGAGTCGTACAGCATGCCTGGTCTGAAGAAGAGGGAGCGTAGTGAGGGGAAGGCGGAGGAGATTGTGGATTCTGCGGCGCGCTTTGTGGTTATGTATCGTGAGGGGAGGACGGGGGCGCCGGCTGCGGCGGATATGTAGGCGAAGGTGGGGATGGAAGCGGCGGCAGATTCGCGAGCAAGTAGAATTGCTACAGTGTATATTAGCTAAACAAAGAGAGAACAGGGGACGAAAGTGACATACCTGAATCCCTATTCATCAGCTCGTATGTGATCTGCCCTTCTTTCTCCATTGGCTCCAGATCACTACCATCTTTCTGTTCGAGAGGATTCTGGCTGCCCTGCTTCGTTGAGGAAAATGCCCTCTGCAGGCCTGCCCATACTGGTTCCTTGCCTTGCAGTACGCCTTTGTAGTCTGCTTCTAGCAATATGCCCATCGAGTGTACCACTGCGTCTGCATCTTTCAGTTGCTCAGCGTATGTGGTTGGCTTGAGGATATCTGCCTTGTGCCATTGTACTGATGAGGACCATGAGGGAGGTGTCGATGAGGATGTTACTGAGGACCACGTCGGTTCGCCTGAGCGGCTGTGATCGCATGCATTAGACAGAATCTTCCACTCATGAGTTGAAAGCATACCTTATGGAAGTCACATCCCACCCTCTCGCTACAGCTGCCTTACATATTCTGCTTCCTACCATCTCAATTAGCTTCAAATGTACAGATCTGGTGCATGGCGTGGCACACCCAGAAAGCCATTGCCGCCCGCAACAACAATCTTCTTCTTCACTGCTTGCGCCATCGTATCGTACAGGATCAAATTTACAGGATAACTTAACACAATGATGAAGGGAACACGATCACAAGCCGAACGGAGCTCATCAGCTCGTGACGCGATGCAGACTTGGAATCTGTGACGACACGAGGCATGCAGGGATCGCCCAGCGCCTCGGGACGCTAGCTCAGAGGGGATCCACTCGATTCCAGAGCAGGAGGAGGCCGCCGGCTGCGGGCTGCTGCCCTGGCCAGTCGCGAATCTTTTGGCAGCCGCGTTCGTGCTTCCTTCTTCGCTTCACATCACATTTGCGAACTTCACACGCTCTTCCCACCTTCAACTCGTGCTTGCCAGAGACCATCCGCTCGCAGCTTCCGTGATTGCTACTCCACGTGCTTTCAACGTAGCTGCGCAGGCAGGCGCATCTCACGCACCTTCCCGTCCACCATGTCCTCCAACAAACAGAACCGGCGTGTAAAGGTGAGTTTCTCCTTCTTGACTCTCTGTAATACAGCAGTAAAATGGCCTCACGCGCAAAATACGACGGAGGCGTCTCGAAAAAGAGAGGCTTACCACGCCAGCAGAACAAGCGCATCGCCCGCGACTTCATCATCGGCTCCGAAGCCTGGAAGCTCTCGCCCACCGAACTGCAGAACCCCAAGAACCAACCTGGCGCCACATCAGGCTGGAGAGTGTACCTGCGCCCCGTACCTAATGGACCGTGTCTCACGGCGTGGCTGAAGAAAGTCACGTTCATACTGCACGAGACGTTCCCGAATGCTGTGAGGACGGTGGAGAGCGTGAACCCTGCTACAGGTGGATTTGAGCTGGAAGAGACGGCGTATGGTGGCTTCCTGATTGGGATCAAGATGTATTTCGTGCCTGCGAGCGGCGAGAAGTGGCAGCAGCGGTCTCACTTCCTGCAGCTGGATCCCTACAGCGGGGACGTGGACCCGGAAAAAGCAGAGGCGGAGAAGGAAGACATGAGGAGAGCGAACTTGGTTAGGGCAGAGCAGATCGAGGTCATCGAATTCAACGAGCCGAACGAGGCGCTGTGGGATGCGCTCACAAGTGAGGATCAATGGAACTACCTCAAGCCCGCGCGGGCAAAGAGCAAGAGCAAGGGACGCGGGTCGAGTATCTCAAAACTGCCGGATTATCCACCGCCCCCGGGTGGAGAGTACGCTGCTGGGGCGTTGCCTGACAAACCGCTTGAGCAGGGACACGTCTACAGCAAGGAGACGGAGGATATGCTGGTCGATCAGCTGCAGAAGGCATCGCAGGAGGCGGAGCAGGCACTGCTGAAGACGCTGACGAGGAGTAAAGAGGTCAATGATTTCATTGAGAAGATGAAGCAGGGTCAAGATGTGGACGAGCGGTTGAGGACGCTGTTTGAGAGCTTGCCGCAGAAGAAGAAGTGAGGTTGCCAAAGCCAAAAAGGACCTGCAAGGCACAGTTGCCGCGACTTGATACCCAGCACGATCTAATGCGACATGTTTCACCACGATTCAAAGCACAACTGTTGATGGACTACGCATCCAGTTTTGGGTCCGCATATCCTCGCGCGCATCTCTCCCAACTCCAGGCTGAAATCACGCCACGAGCCCAAGCTGTCAGAATTATCTCCTTGGACACGAGCACATGGCAACCGTATGTGTTTGTACTCGCCAAGACCCCAGAGCCGACCGTCATCAGGCAACGTCGGGATAGCTGTGCTTCACCGCGTTCACTGCCGTTACATCAGTCAAGAGTCATTGGGAAAGATGGATGGCTTCCTACCATCACCCCGGCTGATCATATTGTTGACGATGTAGTCGGTCCCCCATGTGCTCCCGTCTGACTTTTTGCGCATTGTGGCCCCTTGGTAGCTATTGTCGCCTGTAGTGCAGACCCAGCTGTGGTATCTGAGAGATGGATTAGTCCCTTTGGTGGCCGAGTCATGAGATACTCCTACGGTGACAATCAAAACTCACAGCATGATAGACTCCCAATCGAACGGACCTGGCAATGTCATCAGCAATCGAAATGTACAAGATGAGGAGGCATTGCTTGTTAGACCCACCGTGCAGCCGCTTATCCACCATCACATCGTGATCAGCTTCGTTGACTACGTTCAAGATCATATAGTCAGCAATCCAGCCGTCTTCGACCATCACAGCCTCGGTCTTGACAAACTCACCCCAAGGCAGCATTCCCTCCCAGCATTGGCGATCCTCCGGTCCGAGGTACCGATTGAATCTGAAAGCCCACCTTGCATTGCTCAGGAACATCTCTCTGGTCACTTTCTGCGCACGCGGCTGTTCGGTGTTCCACCGCGCGATTCGAGCGTCGAGACGGTCTATACCGAGCAGATTCTCGTGGATGAGTGTGATGTGCTGCGGTGCGTCAAAGCGCTGGTGTTCGTGATCGAGGCCCTGTTGATCAGTTATCAGTCGACACACCTCACGAATATAGAAGAACCGATGCGCACCATAACGTGCCCTATAATTCATTAGTCTTGCCTCGCTCGTCAATCATCAGGAAGGTGGGAATGCACTAACCCAACTCATACGCCATAAGAGCATTCCAGTACGAATTCAGCTCCCCCGCGTTCATATTCCGATAATTCGTCAAATCAAACGTCACCGTCATCCTCCCTGGCTCCCTCCCCGGCGCCCACCCCAGCGTCCTCGTCGCGGTGAAATGTCCCACTTTGACCTCCACCGTGTCTGGGTGCCGACCGCGCAGCCACCTGCCCGCTGCGTCTCTGCACATCTCCGCCGGCGTTCCCGTGGCGGCATCAGCGGGGGCGAGGGCGAAGTCGAGACCCCGTAAGGGACCTAGCACGTTGTGCCACTTGGCGATGGCGGCGAGGAGGATGGACCTGAGTTGTGCGCGTGCATTGTCGTTGGAGAAGCAGAAGTAGATGCGGACGGGGCATTGCGGAGATGGTCGTTGTGTGCTGGATGTAGTGCGGCGAGTCGTTGGGGAGGATGAAGCGGGCTGCTTGTGGGCTTGCTGCGTCTGCCACCATGAAGCCTCGTTTGGAGAGATTCGCTGTTGGAGGGAGTGGGTCGCGGGGCTCGAGGTACGAATGTAGGATCTGGTCGTGGTGCGGTATGGTTTCGCGGCTGAGATACTTGTGATGGCCATCTGATTGATGGGTGGTGTAGTTGTGGTAAAGGTACATGTGGTTGCCTCGCTTGAGCTTCAGTGGCATTTGCGACCATGGCGTCGTGTGAAACTCACTCTCGACTTGTAGCGGTACCTGTCGAGTTGTGAGACGGGAACCATGAACGGGCAGGTTCGAGGAAAGCGCGGCGAGTCAAATGAAGATGCAGCGAAGCATGGTCATCTTGAACGATACAAAACGGCCATCGAGCACAAGTCGTCACTGGTATGTCCTTTGTGAAGTGGTTCCTAGAGCAGTGTTGACTGTCCTGAAGCGATGGAAGCATCATCTTCTGCGATCCTCCTACCAGGCATAGATGATGACCCGGCCCGCTCATCCACGGCAGTGCCATGAGCATTACGACGGAAGGACCTGTACGTACCACCAGGGCATTTCCCGTCATTGTAGCCGAGAGATTCTCAGGACTCCCCAGCTGCTGAGCCCAACGGTAAATTTAAACGCCCGAATGAGCGGAATGGCGCGCGATCACCAGCGTGAAGTCCATCTTAGAACAGGATTTTAGCATATATCGAAGCGATCTAGATGAATTCGGAATGCTATAGCATGTCGTAGGATCCCAGAATATGACACTCTGAGACTCACCATCCTATGGGCACGGACATGACTAGCACAAGATCAGCAGAACAGTGTTTAAGAGCTCGGAGAAAACATGTAGATCTCCTCGCGATTCTTTTTGCAGTCCTTACATCTCCTCTCCCCCGAGTAGACGAGATTGTCTGATGATTGGAGAACAGCGTTGAGGCCTTGATGCGGCCAAGTCGGTAGAGTAGCTGGAGCGCTGCACATTCAAGAGTCAGCAAGAGCTTGGGCAATGGAGAGCAGAACGATGTTGACATACCAGTGCTCCATGACCTTTGTCATCTCAGGACAGTATCTGGCCGTCTCTTTTTCGAGCGCTTTGACTGATTGGAAATAGATTGTGAAGATATACTCCAGCAGAGGGATGAGCTGCAACGGAACGTCGTCGTCGAACGCGCACAGAACACGGAAAAGTGGCTCGTTCCGCTCATCGACCAAGGCGGACATATGCGGATTATGCTCCTTGGGGCCCAGTTTGTTGTTCCTCCTTGCCTCCAGGTAGTGCGTCAAGCGCCCATTGATACCTCGATAATAGCGTTGCTTTGACGCTATCCCGCTTCCAGTGTACGGCTCTCGCGTGCCGTTGCTCATTCTCATGAAATCTCCATAGATGCCGCGTTTGTCCGTCCACGTCCACTTCCTCTTCAGTGGGTTCGAAGGGGTGCCAGCGAGATACTCTCTCTTGGACGCAACTCGGCCCTTTGGCAGAGCTTTGAACATTGCAGAATCCCGCCGTCCAGAGCCTAGAAGATATTGGACGCGTAATGGGATGTATCGAAAGTAATCTTGGAGCAAGTTCTCGCGTGCTTCATCTTGACTCAGCGCGGTCAGACGAGATTGTCGAGAGCGAGAGAAAGGATTGCGAAACTTTTTGTTCGCGATGTAGCAGACGTTCTGCAGCAACCTTCCGTCGCTTGCAAGGCCAGTGTAGTTCTCCACGATGCCTCGAATGTCCCGCTGGAAGGCTTGAACGAACGGATCTGTTCCACATTAGTGCTCGAGCTGGCTGACGAGGAATAGTTCGATCTTACGGTCCCAAGACATATCCTCCATGCCCTCGAAGTCCTCATCCTCCGCATCTGACATATAGCCTAGATCCTCGTCTTCTGGTCCTGCTTCTATGTCCTCCTCCCGTACCTGCCAGCTTGCCGCCTCCTCAGTCTCGTCATAGAGGCTCTCGTCTAGCACTAGTTGACCGAGCTGCGGAGCCTGCTCTTCTGGATCCACCTCCTCTAAATCCAGCTCTTCGCCTTATCTTTCTTCTGCTCCGGCATTCTCATTGCGTCTCGATCTCTTCGCGGGCAGTTGCGAGGACGAGGCGGCAGCGGCGCGCTTGGTGGATCTTGCCATGCTGGACACTGTTGCTACTGCGTATACGCTTGGGCTGTCGCGATGCGAGTCTAGCCGGAGACATGTATGCTGCAGCGAGGCGGTTTCGATATTCTGTGGGTCCATATGCCGCTCGCACCTTCCTCCTAATCCATCTCGGCCTGCAGCGCCCGAGCTCCATCGTCATGAATACTCTGTTCGTGACGCTGGGGCAGATATACTGGCGATTCCTGTCCATGATTAGCTCTGTCCTGCAAAAGAATAGAGAACGCTCGGTTCCATTGTACTGCTTCCTGACCTGATCATCCTGCGCCCCTGGAATACCACGCAGATACTTGCTTCTCGATTAAACATGCAGCAGCATCGCGGAGACGCGAACTGAATCAGCTCGCCAGATACTTGCTTGTGAACAGAATGGCGGCTGTATCACCGATCCGCTTGCTCGCGTCTTGGACACAGCGGTGAAGCTCATCAGCGCATGCCCTATGCCAATGCTGATTGCGATCGTGGCTACATCCTTGCGATGGAGGTGGCTGTGGCTTTGCTCAATGAGAAGGATCATAGGTGAGCGTGTTGCTGTGTCTGGTGCGGCGCTGCATTCTTGGTGTAGTGCTTTCGCGATTGCGATACGCGAGATGGAGCCCGTGGTACCGGCATTCTGGTGACGAGAGATGCAGGTTTGCAACAGAGTGTAATGGTGTATGGTGAAGAATGGGAGAGAGGACTGTGGGCCATTGCCAGTGGCCGTGTCAAGTGATGCTGCTCAGGCACTGGTATGGTGCCCAGTCGGGAAAGTACGCTAGCCAGAAGAGGGATAGTCGCACAAATGGTTGGAGAATGGGAGCGACAGCATGCCCCGTGTAGGCAATCCTAATCGGATTTGGGGAGGAGGTGTTGAAAATGCAGACTCGAATTTACGTCTCAAACTCAATAGACATCTATTCTGTGTTTTGAGAATTCGTGTGAGTCCTTTGTGATGAGTAAGTCTGGCAGCCCATCTTTTTCTGCTATTGCATCACCCTCTTCCTCTATACACACAGTTCTACGTAGATCGTAGTCGAAGAGCAGATAGATAACGAGGGAACAAATGTCTCAATTTCAGGCTTTTGTTGGTATACATGTTACGCCCCGGTACTTTATGTACGCGAAATGTTCTTCAATCTTGGCCTGGTACTCTTTCGACATCGTGCTTTCTCTGAGCCGTACTCCTTGCGGCATCCTTTACTGGCCCATCGGATATTAGGCGCCTTTGTACGACATCCTGCTTAGATCTGAGAGATCAAGAAGTATGGAATGCATCTGTCGGGCGTGTACAAAAATCTGGAGAGCTTGCGTTCTTGGACGAGATCCGTACAAGAAATTTAAACATCAGACGATATATATTTTGTTTTGCAAACCATGCTTCAACAACGATCCAGGTCGGTTAGCTCAGGTACGGTGGAATTCGAGCCGTTCAACGCAACACACGCTAACGATCACACAGTTGGTTGTCCGTATTAGCCTATGCCACCATCAGTTAAACAGCCTCTAACATCATTCTAGAGAGCGTGGTGCTAATAGTCGATAACGACTCTGATACGCCAAGGTCGCGGGTTCGAGTAGGTTTCACCATCTGAGCTGAGATACAAGCGTGTACTAACATTCAATAGCCCCCGTACTGACCAAGATCAGTCCAGGCGATTGTCTTTTTGAATTTTTGCTCCAAATGAGATCGAACTCACGGTCTAGGAACATCATTTTTTGGCCCCGCGAAAGGGAAACGAAATTGGATGGATGGTTGTGGAGATAAAGTAGAAAATGGTCGTCGAGATCTGGATGAGACAGAGAGATCCGCATATTTGAACACATCTATTATGAGTCTCAGAGCATGCGAAGTATGTTCAACACTGTTAGAAATGCAACGATTTGTTCTAAGATCCTGTTTTGAATTGAGAAATGCATGCTCTGAGCTGGACTGAGCTGGACCGCTCTGAGCCTTGAACGTGGTCGAGCCACGGTACATTCGCCATCTTGCGCAGAGCTACCAATCTGTGTGTTCAGACCATGCAGAATATTGGAGTATGGCAGGGAAGTATAATATATTTCATCCAAGCTCTTCCTGTCAAAATCACTGGAGCATTTTGGGTTACCAGCATGGTAGACGAGGTGTGGGGAGTCAAATATAGCACAGCTACGAGTCCAGCATAAGCCACGGTGAAACCACGAGCTCCACGTTCTCCACGTGCTTCATGTCGAATGCTCTTGCCTGTGTTTGACATCTGCCCTTCACGAAATTTGACGAATAACGAACAGTGCGAAAACCATATTGTCGCTCTTTAAACTTCCATTCTCATCTTTAATGTTCGAGTCGCAACATTTCTGAGAGCAAGAACAAGTAGACCACACCGCTTCGACTGACATTTAGAACTTTGGCATTTACAACATTGGGACGAACAACATGGCATCTACAGGTACCGTATGAGCGCCATCAGATATTCTAAATATACTGACTTCCACAGAAACGATAAGAGTCGTGCCGCTCACTTGCCATGGCCACACGCGACCCGTCACGCACCTTAACTTCTCGCCCATAGTCGACGACAAATACTACATCGTTTCCGCGTGCAAAGACAACAATCCTATGCTTCGTGATGGTGTGACGGGCGACTGGATAGGGACATTCATTGGGCATAAGGGCGCAACATGGCAGGCACGCATTTCAGCAGACGCAGGGCTGGCAGCAACTGGCTCAGCAGATTTCTCAGCAAAAGTATGGGATACGACTACAGGCGAGGCGTTGCACACATTACCGCATAATCATATCGTCAAAGCGGTGGCATTTCCACCCCAAGAGAATCCACAAATTCTGGCCACGGGCGGAGCAGAGAAGAAGTTGAGAATATGGGACTTGTCGAGGGCAGGCAGTGGAGAGGCAGCAGCAAATGGCGCGAACGGTGCTGGAGAAGACGGCTCAACGTCAGCACCGTGCTGGGAGGTCGGAGCTGGCATCCACCAAGCAACCATTAATTCAATAGTCTGGTCGCCAGACTCGCACGTGCTCATCACGGCTGCAGATGACAAGAAGTTGCGATGGTGGGACCTGCGCACGCAGACACCGATTGGCGAGTACACTTTGGAGGGACAGGTCGGGACGTGCGAAATCGATAGCATACCTCTCAGTGGAGCGCAAGGTCATGGCACATTGAGTGTGGCGGCTGGAAAGAGCGTCTACTTCTTCGAGCCTGACAAGCCAGGCGCACTACTCAAGCAGGTCAAGACGCCCTACGAGGTCGCAAGTGTGGCCTTGAATGGCTCAGCAAGAAAATTCGTTACGGGTCATAGGAATGATACGTGGGTCCGAGTATGGGACTACGACACCGAGACAGAGACAGGTGAGTTCTTGACCTTAAATGCGTTATGCAAAACTGGTTGCTGAAACGAGCATCACAGAAATCGGAAAAGGCCACCATGGTCCAGTGTGGGCCTGCTCTTTCGCGCCAGATGGCAAATTGTACGCTACGGCGTCCGAAGATGGCAACATCAAACTGTGGAAGTTCACGAGTGGACCATTCGGACTGTGGACATGAAGATCAAGATTGCACCTTTTGTGCGACATGCAGGCGGCCGGCTGATGAGTTCTCAAGACCAGCGTCAAAAAATGCGAGGCACAGCGACAAACCGCTGCGCAGCAATCAGGCGCGCAATCAAGCATTGCGACAAACAGATGAGATGATTGAACCGCCGCGAGAGCACTCAGCTCCTCAAAGTTCTGAGCTTGTCGATGGCATCCATGGCATCCGATGCGCCGCTTCGCTGCAAAGAGGAAGGTTTCAGAGCCAGATGCTCTGTCTTCAAAACGACTGTACAGGGCAGGCGACAGCATGCATTCCAAATGCTCATCAAGCAGCACAGTTTGAGGCGCTCGTTGCTGGCACCGATGGCATGCCCCTCAAGTATGGAATACACCATTCAGAGATCACTCAAGCCCATGCGACTCTAGCCCTCTCACTTAGAAGTGCTCAACTGCTTCAAAATCAGCTTCGGCATCTCAACTCCCGCTCACTTTGTCTTCGTCGCGCGCACTTGCGATTATCAAGCATCACTTCCAGAGCATCCGTTCCCAAACCAGAGCGCGTCGCTGACGTTCTAACCCAAACAAGCCTAGCCCATCATGCTTGCACCACCAAAAATACCCGAGTAGCGGTGGCAGTGCTTACACCACGCCTTCACTCAGAATAAGCTCGTGAGACAAGCTTCTCACTGCCCGCTTGGCGAACGGATGCGCATTGGTCCGTTTAGTCTTTCGCCGCCCTTCATTGGCCATTTTTGGGTAGTTGTGGTATTCAAGCCTCTGACATGCAGCGGCGGGATGGCGTGCGCGGGACAAAAACGTGGTGATGTGCTGTGCCCTCTCGCCGAAGGTACACTGAGCCTGAGTAGGCGATCTGACATGGCGGGGTGAGATTCGAATATGCCGGGTAGCATTGTGCGCTTGCTTCGTCGAGAACAGGTATAAGATCGTGTATCCTCCTGCATCTTGCAATTCTCTCTCATCTCATACCTACAACACAAACAGCAAACATCATCATCACTTTCCTATATTTCCATTTTTCCTAGCGTGTGGTCAGGTTTCCTTGTCTCTCATCCATCATCTTACGACTTCGTTAATTTGACGGCATACTCCAT
Source organism: Scolecobasidium constrictum UM 578 (assembly GCA_000611715.1). Classification (NCBI taxonomy): domain Eukaryota; kingdom Fungi; phylum Ascomycota; class Dothideomycetes; order Venturiales; family Sympoventuriaceae; genus Scolecobasidium; species Scolecobasidium constrictum. The sequence continues at coordinate 120,869 of AZYM01000162.1, forward strand.
TCTTTGGTAATACATTCGATAATCACTCCACTACCAAGCAAGAACGATCTCAATCAATCACAATGTCTGCTCTTCTCAAGACCATCATCTTCGGCCTCGCTGCCACGACCGCCATGGCTGCTCCAGCCCCACAGATGGCCAGCTCTGCGCCAGCTGCGACCTCGACCCCGGCATCCGCTCCAGCGCCACCCAGCGCTGACGCACAAAAGCAGCTCGCGGAGCTCCTCAAGACTAAGGTCACAGCCATCGACCGCGCCAAAGAACTCTTCGTCGACAAGGATTCTGGCACTGTCAAGCCCCGCGATCAACTTGCTCAACAGCTCGTCTTCAACTTCAACACCGCTAAGCCAGCTCAGGGCGAGCTGGGTGGCGCGAAGGCGAATGCTAATGTTGCCACTTTCCCTTGGTTGACTGACAGCGATCTCAGTGCTACACTGCTCTTCCTTGGACCATGCGGCATGAACACACCACACATCCACCCACGAGGCAACGAGTTCCTGACTGCCGTGAACAACACTCTCGAGTTCGGCATGATCCTTGAGAATGGTCTCGTTGCTGCTGGAAAGGGCACCGGCGAGCTGACTGGCACTCTGAACGCTTTCCAGGGGAGCATGTTCCCCAAGGGCAGCATCCACTACCAGTGGAACCCTACCTGCGAACCTACCGCCGCCGTTGCTGTTCTCAGCGATGTCGATGCAGCCACCAACCAGATCGCACAGGGGTTCTTCGGTCTGAATGGCGATGTTGTTGAGGCCACTCTCGGCTTCACGGAGCCGATCGATGGCGCTTTCATCGAGCAGCTGCGCGGCAAGATCCCAGTGTCCCTTGCGAGGGGTGTCGAGGAGTGCCTGGCCAAGTGCAAGATCCCCAAGATGAAGCTTTGAGTGACAGCCTGAAATGATGTGATGTCTTGAGCATAGCGATGGCGTTCTGATCTTCTTGCTTGCATTGGGTGTTATTACCATAGACTTGTATTTTGTCGAGTTGCTCAAGTCACTCCTTGCTTGAGCATTGTATTTGACCTTAATATCAACGTCGTTTCGGTAATGCCGTGTTTTCATATAGTTCTTCACCAAGCTTCCATCCTCCTATCGACTCCTTCGTTGCCGACATCCGTGCTGCCGTTGCTGCTCACCTCATTGAAAACTGCTTATGTAAGCCTTGCCCAGTGGACCTCGATCGTGTACCTTTACAAACAGCTGCATCTGCGTCAAAGTGCATCATCGCATCGCAGTCTCCATCATTCGGATCCGTCATCTTAAGGCAGCTCAAGAAGCTCTTTATTGATGCTTGAACTGGACAACAGCAAAGTGATGGTGATGTCCATGCCGTTCGCGAGGTGGCAGTGTCAAGCCATTCGGGGCTGAGCACGACTCTCAGTGCGGCCCCATGATAATGATCAACAACATGTTTCTCAATGTACTGATCTGCACGCTGTACCATTCATTCTTTGACGATTGGCTTCAAAGGCAACGGTAGCCATGCCTCCCTTCAGACACAAGCGGTTAGACACCTCGAAACGACAGATACGTCTCCTGCAACTGCTTCCTACCTCCAGCGGCGTGCCTCATTGCTGGATTCGGCACTTTGAGCTTGATGAGTTCCAGCGTCGAGACTCGCATTCTTCACCACGCTACTCTCGATATGCACCGGCATACAATGCACTCTCGTACTTATGGGGTCCACCCACGCCCGAGCGAGAGATCCTAATCAATGGACGGAGCTTCCCTATCAGAGCAAATCTGTTCGACTTCCTGCAATCAGCTCATGCGATCGAGCTAGCTCAGGCGGGCAAATATATCTGGATAGATCAATTGTGTATTGACCAATCCGCTATGGACGAGCGCAACCATCAAGTTCACATGATGGCCGATATATACCAGAGAGCTGATGAGGTACTGATATGGCTTGGAGAAGCGGACTTTTACGATCAAGAGGCCATGCACGAACTTGCCGAAGCGGATATCGCTACAACATTCTCATCCTATTTCAGAGGCATATGCGAGGACATCCGATGTCCCTTTGGCAATACCAGTAGCGCAGCTCGAGAGCGAGCCCAAGCACTACTTGATCTGACGCATCAAGCACAGCCATGCGAGCACACGTTCAGCGGCTTCACCACGGAGTCGTCGATAGTGCTCGAAGCTGTCGCAGCATTTCTTTCGAGTCCGTACTGGACCAGGCTCTGGATAGTCCAAGAGATCGCTCTGGCTCGATCGAGACGAATACTGTTCGGCAACCGAAGCCTGCCTTGGGATAGTTTAGCAGAAATCTGCAGCCAGGTCATCGAGCATGGTCTCGACAAGATCTTGGGGTGCGAACCGCACCATGCATTCGCGCTTTCAGGTCTCACTAAGGGTGCCTATGGATCATACCAGACAGAGCTTCACACGATACTTTGGAATTTCTCTGATCGTGGGTGTGCCGAGCCACGAGACAAGGTCTATGGCCTTCAAGCTCTACTTGAACCACGACGGAGGCTGACCGTGGACTATGGCATCGCTTTACCCGAGCTTTTCATAGACACCGCTGTGCAATGCGTCATCATGATGTTGGATGCTCCAATACACGAGCGCCAGAGAATGGATTGCTGGGTTGATGTTAGTGTTCGCTCGTCGAAGCCAGAGTGGGAATTGGAGTGCTGCTCCATTCTGGGCTCGATTGCACACAACATGGGCTTGAAAGTGCTCATGGTGTCAGAGAATGAGCTATTCCTCAGATCCCTAGTCGAAGAGATGCAATACTGGTGGGAGAATGGTCCGTGGGTTGATCGTCGATTTCTAGTGAAGTGGTTCAAGACATGCATGGTCGCCAAGTTCTTGCGCTACGAAAACCCATCGACGACTTACAAGCATCACAAGAAAAGGTGGAAAACTGAGTGGTCAACGCTACATAATGCTGCACCGCCTTTGGAAAACAATCGTCGAATATAATTGCATGTCACATGCTTTCTCCGTCAAGGGATATGATTCTGCTCATGCTCAAGCTAAGCTCTTTTAGCTATACGCAAATGCACCAGCTCAGATAACAACAGACTAGGCGGAATTGAGATGTAACGAGGCTGAGACTAGATTTAGTATATCTCAGCTGCATAGTGCTTGGAGCCTGTTCCGTTGTGCGAGAGATCATTGTATCGTTTGGGATAGAGCACTTCTGAAAGACAAACATCCAAGTAGTCATTATGATGTTCCGCGTACCTGTCCATCTATCCACCAGACTTCAAATCCGCTATACATCCTGTACACAGAGCAGATCCTTCGGGCGAGACGCTGCAGTCATGGCGCCATTGGTTCTCGGTCTCGGAATTCCTTCAACATCACCACATGTTCCCGAAACAGCTCGTGGGCCACTCCAAAAAGCTCTCGATGCGATGGAGACAGATATGGCAGCTTCACCGTACGACTTCGATATGTTCTACGTGGACACGGACACGGACTTCGGAACGATCCTAGACAAGCTCCGCGAGAAGAAATGGGATCTCGTCCACGTTGGAGGTATATGCTCAAATTCTCATGGTATGAAAGAAAATCTCGCTGACAGATCTCCGGTCGGCCTGAGAATTGGACCAGCTTTGACTCCGTTCTTTGAGAGGGTCGTGAATGCTGCGCATGAGGAGGTTCCTGCTGGGAAATTCGCGTTCTGCACGGATATCGTGAAGACGCAGGAGGCATATCAACGCGTGCTGCTGGCCTAAGCCATGCCACGCATCATGCCAATGAGCCATTGAGGCAGCAAAGGTCGCCGGTTTGCTGGGGGCGGCCATGAATTCCTGGCTTTCCAGGTTGCTATCAGCGGACGCATTCCCAAGATACCTGATAATGACAGCAATGATCAGACCTGCTCCTGAATCCCGTGTGCAATTCCTGGACTGTCCCATCATGATCGCACGTGCTTCCAACTAGATTGCACACTTCAGGCGCGGCGCATGTTATCATCCCGTCCACCTGACCATTCATGGGTGTTTCATAGCTTCTCTAATCATGCTCAGTCCAGCATGCCCCTCACAAATACCTCCTCCCCGCCGCCGCAACCCTCTCCCTAAACTTCGGACTCCTCACCACCATGTCCGTCTCATAAAACGGATTCATCAGCGTCTTGACCCACACATCATACACCTCCATGAAGAAGTTCTTGGTCGCCTCCTCCACCGCGGGAGCAGTGGGGTTATACATGCTCCCCTGCATGCGTGCTGACGCCGCTGCCGACGAGCGCGAAGCGACTGTGTTCGTGGCGGCGTGCGTTTCTGGGTTGGAGAGGAGGAGGAACTTGATGGAGCCGCCGGTGATGAAGCAGGATATGTAGCTCGAGGCGTATTTGTCGATGTGCTTGAGGTACCTGTGTCCAGACTCATTAGCATGCCTCCACTCTGAAGGAGGGAAGGAGGAAGGGTAGGCACATACATATTCTGCGTTCCCCACTGCACCTCCTCGACAACATCCAGACTGGCATGCACAATGAACTGATTCATCCTTCGCTGCTCCTGCGTGAAGCGGCTGATGCCATCCCCACTGCTCTTGCTGGTGCCGAACTCGTGCTCAAAGAGCGGGTTATCCTTGTGCCCGATGATGGCAAAGTAGAATGACATCTTTGCGCGTGTGTGTTGCGTGTCACCTCGTTATCATCGTAATCATCCGCTCTCTTCAAGGGTGTGGAAAGAAAAGCATGTCAGAGAGAGTGGTGGGGAACATGTAAAGCTTAAGATGGTGGAGAGGATCGTGCACCCTCAAAGGGAAATGCCAAGCCTGCGGACCTGCGCATCACCTCCGAACTCTTCTTCACCATCGCATCCCATTGCGACGACCACATCACCCCGACATCCCATCTGCCCACAAAAATGTTCGGTCCCTTCAAAGCCACCTCAAGACTACTAGGCGGTCTCCTCTGGTACCTCCACCCTCATATCACGCTCCCCAATGCCCTCCCAACTGACACACCACGCACAGGAAAACGCCCTGGAAACTCTCCACGCCCCGCAAATACCGACACCGCCTCCGCCTCAAGCGCGTCGACAAGATCGTCTCCATCGTGGACAATGCACTGGCGAGACAAGGGATGCAGCTGAAGGCAGTGGAGAGATGGAAGGCGGAGATGCCGAGTGAGGCGGAGATGCTGCCCAAGGACAAGTATACTGTCTTTGCGCGGAACGAGAGAGGCTACAGGAAGGGCATTCACAGTACGGACCACATTATGGCTATGGAGTGGGCACTTGCTAATGTGTGGACAGAGGTACCGAAGTGGACAAGAATAAGCCAACGTATCAACCCACCTGGATACTAAAGAGATGGATCTGGATGCATTGCCTGGCGTTTGGGAGCGACTGCATGTCAAAGCATCGCATGTGCATATACAATTGAGTACTGTATGATAAGAGCAGGTGATGGCACGGTAGGTGGCAGAAGGGGCCATTTTTTCCGTAAAGCGAAAGACTACAACGCGAGAAATCAATTGCGTCTCTTCAGACCTCCAAACACCTTGCTCAATGCCGCCCGAAAATGCTTGCTATCAATGTCGTGCGAGTCGCAAGTCAGAAACGAATGACTCCTATCACCAGCAGACCACCCGTCAAGATCATCAGCTTATCTGCGAGACTAGCCGCATCAAACCATAAGCGAAACGAGAGGCAACCCATTCATCATCCGTTATTACCTCCAACTTCCAAACCCCAGATGCGAGCCAAATCAATCAAACTCAATTAGAGGCTGTCCAGCCTTGTACTGCTGCCGCTCCTGGCGCAGGTCCTCCACAAGCTCGAATGGCTCGCTGTACGACGTACCTGCTGGCACATTCTGCAGTGGCACAAAAGCCGAGCGAGGAGTGCGTGGCGTCAGAGGCTGCTGCAGACTCGGAGCCCCAGCATAGCCCACTGGCGAGGTGGCGGTGACATTCTCTGCCGGCCGAGCTGCAGGATGCGTAGTCGTGATCGGTGCGGCAATCGGAAGTGCCTTACTGAAGCGATTCTTGTGCGAGGCCTTGACTTTGCGAGCAGGAGCTGGGTTGTGCGCCGGGATGACAGTGACGACAGACCTGCCTGTGCTGGGAGCTGCAGTGACTGCTACAAGGTTCTCCGTTTCGATGAGCGGCGGCATCAAGGCTTCGATAGGGACCTTCTTCGCAGTACGAACAGGTGGCTTCTCCTCCGGCGGCGGCGTCACCTCTGGCTCGGTGGGAGGCTCGTCGATCGCACTAGCGCCATCGACCACGTTAACGAGCTTCGCTTGATCAGAGAGATAGCCTTGTAACCACCGCTGGTGCTGCTGCTTGTTCAGCTCAGCATCATGCGCCTTGACTCCACCATTGGCAAACTCTTGCCACTTGAGGACTGTAGAGCCATGAGAGTCTGAGCTGTCAGAACCAGTCATGGGCACGTTAGGCTCCTCTCCGAGCATCCGAGAATTGCCACAGCGGACGCAGCGGCATTTGTCGTGGCACGCATGATCGCACTTGTGACCGCAAGACAGAATCTTCTCGCAGGGCTCAACGCAAGTGGTCCTATCGTGAGCGAAAGGATGACAGGGCAGAGTGCATGGGTGGCCACAAGGCATAGTCTCTGCGCAAGGCTCGAGGCATCCACCAGCAAGGGCTTCCCAGTCCTCGTGATGTTCAATGTACATCTTCCTGCCATGCTTCGTGCACTGCAAGGGGATGTTCCATACGACACGACTGAATGGCTCGACAGCAGGGTTGCGGTCTTCCTCGATTACAGTCTCATCAGCCAGCATGATGTTGATGACTTTGGCCCACAGCTTGCTCTCGCATGCCAGAAGTTCAGCATTGCCGAAGATGTAGAAGCCTCGCTTAGCACGGGAGAGAGCAACACATATGCGGTTCTCAACACCGAGGAAGCCAATACGGCCCTGGTCGTTCGAGCGCACAAGACTGAGCAGCACGACATCATTCTCCTCGCCTTGGTAGGAATCGACAGTGAGGACCTTGAAGATGGGACCTTGGCTCTTCTTCAGTCGGTCATGGTTGCGCAACTTGCGGAGGATGAGCTTGCGCTGACCATTGTAGAAAGTCAGGACGGTGATCTGTGGAACATCGAGGCCATTGTTGATGAGGTAGTCGTAGAAGCCAACAATCATGTCTGCCTCCTGAACATTGGTAGCAGACATGTTCTCGTCAACGTTGTCAGGCCAGGAATGGCTGTAGAAGAAGCTGTTGATGCCACCAAGTCCTGGCACTGGTGGGCGAACTTCGTTATCCCGCATAGAGGCGTGATCCTTGATATCGTTCTTGTAGATTGGTCCAAGCAGACGGCGGATTTCAGGAATCATGCGGCGCTGGCGCTTCAACATCTTGAATGGCAGCTTATTATTGACCAGTCGCTCAAACATGGAGACGTTGAGATACCAAGGATCCTTCTCAAGCTCCTTAACGCCACACTGTGGACGCAGCTGCTTGTGGTCGCCAACGAGAATGAGGTGCTCCAATGTCGGTACGCATCCAGCAGTGACGGGTGCCTCCATGGTCTCCGCGGCTTCTTCGATCATTATAACACGTGGGCACGCGGCAGCGATGAGTGCACGGTACTTCGAGAGACCAGTGGTCGTGACTGTGCACTTGTTAGTTGACAGCTTCCGGTACCAGATGGATTGAGCCTACCTCCAACGACCTTCTGCTGACGAAGAAGGACTGCATCATTCTCGAAGCCACCATAGCGATAACGCTTGACTGTCTCGGCGTATTTCTCTGCTAGCACTTGCACTTGCGCGTTGATGGAGCAGATGGCTTTACGCTGAATGTAATTGAATACGGCACCGCGGAAACGAGCAGGCACTTTCCAAAGATTTGGTCCCTTCAAGTACTCCTCGATCTTCGCGTCGCTCGTCGATGATGGTGAGCCGGTAAAGGCAAGGAAGATCGACAGACCATTACCTGACAGCGACTCGCCATCTGGACTCGAGTTAGCATACAGATGTAACCAAGCAACGATCACTGCACATACCATTCTCGTCAGTGACGTGCTCGCCCTCGAGCTCTTTGAGTTGCTCAAACTCAAGGTCGGCTTCTTCGAACTCGATACCGCCGAGATTGTCTGTATGATACACGCGCTGGTTGTGAATGAGGTGTTTGCCAAGCCATTGCGCCAGAGGTGTCTTGGTGCTGTCTGCTGCGGTGGTGGCCCAGTCTTGATCACCATCCTCCAGGCTCCTGCACTGTCTCTCTGTGAGGATATTTGCCTTGCGATAGATCTCCAAGTCTAAGAAGCCTGAGTTTGATTGATCTTTGCCATACTCGAGTGGTGCGAGCAGCGCAGAGATGTTCTCCTCAAGCTTCTCTTTGGCATTGCGTGCACTATTGCGCATGTAGCCTCGAGGTCGGTACTTCTCTTGCTGCTTGACCTGCAGGCAAGTTAGCAATGGGTTGGGCAAGAAGTTCAGTGAAACTTACTGCAAACAAAGTGCGCTCCTTGACGATCCCAGTGTCTTTGGATCGGCCACCAAGGCGGATGAACCGCTCCTCGAATTTGGCGACATGGCGGAGTAGCTGGTCGAGTGCGTGGTTGGTCTGGCATGCAACAACGATCGGTGGATCCTCAGGTGTCGAGTTATTGATCAACAGCTTGAGTGCCATAACTGAAACATGTGTCTTGCCAGTGCCAGGTGGACCTTGAATCAAGGCGACCCGCCTCTTCAAGACGTGACCGAGCGCAGCTTGCTGTGAGCGATCGAGAGATGTCTTTGCGTTCTGTGGGAAGTCATTGTGTACATCGACTTCTTCGTAGCAGTGATCCGCCGACGACTCGAACACAGACGTGAGATCCAGTTTTGGCTGGTTCTTGATGTATTTTGGTGGAGGGACTTCAGGGTTGACGCCGACAATGTGGCCAGCCAGAGCGAAGGTCTCTCCATGCATCTTCTGGAGGCCGACGCCGATATGCCTATATCGCTGTCAGTGGAATAGTGTTGGCGGTCATCAACAGTGATTCTCACCTCACTGCTTCGAAGAAGCTCGTGCGATCCTCAATCATGGTGTACTCGATGGTTGGATCCAAGTCAAGGTCCTCGGGACGTGAGAAGAATAGGTCAAGCTTGGGTGGCTCCTCTTCAACCAAGTCAAGCGGGCGGGCTGCTACCGTAGCGACAATGCACTTGGTTTGGAACATGTCCTTGGTTGGGGTGAGAGCAACCAGTGTGCCAGCAATGAGTCGCTTGGACTGGGTCCATAGAATCTTCTTGCCGACTCTGCTGAGAGAAAACACCACTCTGATGCCAAGGCCATGTGTGGAGAATGTGATAGTTGTGATGCGTACCTTGGTATAGATGCCGATGCCACCGCCTGCTGACACGTCCTCAGGCATGCCAGGGTAGGCTCGGACCCATGAAATGGCTTCGCGCAGTGGTTTGACGGCTTCCTCGCGCAGCATACCGTAATGTGCTTCAAGATAGGCCGAGCGGTCTGGCCATGGACCGATGAGCTGGTTTCCAGTCATGACAACGTTGCCATGGTCTCCAACCTTCGTCCATGCTTCGTTCCTGTCCATGAGCTCATTGGCGGTTGGGATTTCTGGGGCATCAAGCCATGTGTTTGTGACTTCCTTGTTCAGCAAGGCTCGCAGGTATTGCTCACACAGGTTGCTGCGGAATTGCACTTGGCCACCGTAGCCGCTGTCTGGTCGAGGGTGAGCTTGAAGCTGCCTGGCTGAGCTGATGCGCTCAGGCAGGTCAGCGTTGATCTCGATGTCGTGTTCTGCTGATGTAGTGGCCGTCAAGATTGGCCGGGCGACGGTCTGGCGTCCAGAACGTGCAGCTGGCTGCCTGCGAGTGTTGCGTACTGGGACCTGGTTCCACCCCGCTCTGGAGGTGGGCGGGGGAGGAGTGCTTGCTGGTTGAGAGGGGTAGGAATTGAACGACTGCAAAGAAGCAGTCTCATCAACAATCATTGCAGAGGAAGCTGGCTGGGCTACCTCTGTGGTCGTGACCAGCATTGGAGCTGAGGTTGGTGTCTGGGGCTGCTGTTGCTCAGGCGGAGGCGCTTCTCCAAATCCCTGTGCGAAGAGGTTGACATAGCCTGCCATTGCGGGCTCCTTGAGTTCCGTCAGTAAAGTGGAACAAAAAAGACGAAACAGAGTATCGTACAGGTGAATGGGGTGAAGTCAAGCAGAGAAGCGTGAGCTCTCTGCTATCTCCAAGAACTTGTGTCAGTATGTCCTAGTGGACGCGTCGAGACGCGTGTTTTGTATAGAAGGAAGGATTGAGAAGGCAGAGGGGAAGCCAATGAGAACATGTCTACCTTGTGCTTGATGAACTTGATTGCGATGCGTGTCTTTGATTGTAACGCGGGTGAGACTTTGTTGTCTTACAGTGAATGTGTGTGAAGAATGAGTTTGTGAAGCGAAGGTTGGAGGATCTGGGGGGAGATGAGGGGTGAAAAATTGGAAGAAAGGTGTTTGGGGCAGTCGCTGGGGAGGTGATGCCAAGCCGACTCACTTCAAGCAGGTAGTTGCGACCTCTTCTCAATGTCTCTGTGAACCTCTCGCCTTCGCAGGCTGGGGAATGTAGAATTGCTGCAGCCAGCTTTCCGTGTTTCTACGGCGGCTTGAGTGAGCTCAATGTCCTCTTCGCTCGATTTCAAGATTGTTCCCTGCTTCTTCACAAGAGGATGTCCTTCGATTTTGGGGATGCCGATAACGAAGTGAAGACTTTGCACTTCAGATAGTTGTTCCCTCGCTGGCGGTATCTCAACGAAATGTTTCAATGTTCTTCCCACGAGGTCGTTTATACTGTGTGCAGATACGTTATCCACGGCTTGCTTTGTTAAACTTTGTTGTTGTTGTGTTGTTGTTGTCATCGACCTGCAGAAGTGTTTGGTGAATCTGTTTGTGCAAGCATTTAGCAAGCGGTGAGACAGCGGTGGACAGATGCATGGAAGTCACGATGAAGATGAAGATACAAGGTCAATTGTTCTTAACACTTTTGAATGGTCGTTGATACTACACCTCTATTGATGTGCCTGGTGGTGGCCTCCTGATCCGGGTTCCTGCCTCATGCTAGGGCGGGTAACGGCAGGAGCAAGATTCCGAAGAAGACCTGGATCATAGAAGATATCAAGAATACGGGCCGTACATAGCTTCAGTCCTGCGCACTGGCTCACATCAAAGTCCCGTGGAGGTCCACTGACGCAATTACGTATCCTCGCGATCCTAATGGCGACCGCCCGCGGAGACGGCATCATTTCATCCCATCCCACTATCTCCCAGATCTGCCCGATCATCTCCGATTCTTTCTCCAGCATGTATGTGCTCCGATTCGTGCATGTGGTCGTTCGCGAGATGATCAAGCCTGAGGCTAGATCCATACTTCCTCGATGAGCGATCTGGCGTGATGCTGTACCCCTTATTTCCGCGCGCGACGAGACTCTCTACTAGATGAAGATCGCCAGAAGCCGAGATGTCTCGTGAGAATCGTGAAAGTCATGCTCAAGGAGTTCTTCAACAGGAGACGAGGAGCTTAACGCGCGAAGGCGCTATACTCCTTCTGTCACCAGCATCCGCGGTCACGGACCCGCGTGTTATAAACCATGATGCGACCAGCAATAACTCAATTGGCTTTCGCAATTCACTAAAACTCCGTGATATACTCAGATCTTGTCGCTACTTGTTGTTCGTTGCCTGAAGCAGCTCTCGCGTACTCTGTTCATGCCGTCAGCGCCAGATCTGCTCCTTGCATGTTTAATATCCTGACAGCCTCGTAGCAAGGATGAGCTTCGACGACGATGATGAGAATGGTGTGTACTGCTAGGCTGTTCTATAGGCCATGTGACTATGTCCCCCCACTAAAACAGCACAGCATCTGGCTCGGAAGAAGAGAATGAAGATGAGACTATGCAGGATGTTGGCGAGGACGAGGACAATAGCGGAAGCGACAATGAAGACGACCAAGAGGAGGAAGATGAAGGCGACGAAGACGAGCAGGGCTCAGAAGGTGGAGACGACGATGATCAAGAAGAGGCGGAGTCACCATCGGTGCAGCGCATGCAGAATCGCATGTCAAGCAGACCTATAACGTCTCCACGACCTGCGGCCAACGGGTCGGCAGCGCATTCGCGACATGGATCTGGCAATGTGCCGGGCGCAATAACCTCGCCTTCGCCGCGACCTTCGTCGATACCATTTAGACCTTCCATACGACCTGAAGCCATAAGCGCAACTACCTACGACATTGTCCCCACGATCGCGGCACCACAGTCTACGTCGATCAATGCTGTCACAGCAACACCAGATATGAGATGGGTCTTCACCGGCGGCGCAGATGGCTACATCAGAAAATTCAACTGGCCGGATAGCGCGAACGGCAAGCTCGCCCTCACCGTGGCGCAAAGACACCCTTTCGTAGACAGCGTTACAAAGGCCGGAGTGCTGCTCAGCTACTGGGAGAACGAAGAGTCTACAAGTACGGCATACACCTCGGACATATTCCATGGGCTAACAACTCCACCAGACGACACGCCTAGTCGCCAGCACGCCTACGACGAGCCAGTCTCAACATCGCCAGTCTATTCTCTTGCGGTGCACAATCAAGCCTTGTGGCTTTTATCAGGGACAGAGTATGGAGGTATCAACCTGCAGACAGTCAGACATGGGGAAGGGTCGCGCATCATGACATTGCGGAAGCACACCTCGGCCGTGTCCGTGCTACATCTGGCTCCGGATGAGAAGTCAGTGCTGTCAGGAAGCTGGGACAAAACAATCTTGGACTGGGATCTGAACACTGGCGACGTCAAGCGCTCATTCATGGGCAGCGGAGGACAGATTTCAGCGATTCAGCCACGACCTCAGTCGAGTCTACCCGTGCCCGAGGAGCTCGGAATGGCGATTCCATCAGACACGTTTTCTAGCAACAACGCTGCACAGCCCAGTGCTAATGGAGCTGCCTCGAACGCGGCAGAAGATACCAGTGGGACAGGCAGCACTCTACAAAATGAAGATGGCTTGCAAGACGCGCCTGCAGATGACGACGACATGAACTCTTTATTTGGAGACGACGACGGTGATGGCTTGATGGGACCGCCCATGCAATTGGGAGATGCCGATGATGAGTTCTCGAGAGCCATTGCAGAAGGCGTGCCTGCAGATGAAGATGGTGGCGATCTAGAAATGACAGATGCAGGTGGTGCGGTACAGGAGCCCGAAAAGAGTGAGGCAGACAAGCCGGCAGAAGAGTCGGCACCAACAGAGCAGGCAGCGGCAGATACAAATGGCACAGCAGAAGGAAGCTCAAACACGAATACTGCACAGACGAATGGCATGCCGCACTCGATTGATGAAGAGGCTCAAGATGTGAAGGTCAATTCAGCTGAGCCAGAGACGGACAAAACCCCATCCTCCGATACGACTTTCTTGGACGCATGTTTCGACGGCATTATTCGTGTGTGGGACCGACGGAAATCTAACCCCATTGCACGTATACGGCCAGCGCAAGGCACGCCCCCTTGGTGTATGAGCGCATGTTGGAGCACTGATGGCAACTCTATCTATGCTGGAAGGAGGAACAATTGTGTTGAGGAATATTCGCTACATAAGGGACTAAGGAGTCCAGAGCGGACCTTCAAGTTCCCAGCAGGCAGTGGACCAGTGAGCTCATTGGCGGCGATGCCGAATGGTCGCCATTTGATTTGGTCAGTTTCCATTGCAGTTGGACATCGAGATCATGCTAACGGCTCACAGCGCATCGCACGACATCCTTCGTCTTTACGACCTGCAAGCAGCTCCGCCATCGCGACACACGCCGGTCCCATTTTTAATCATACCAGGCCACCGGACCGGCATCATATCCTCACTCTACATCGATCCAACCTGTACATTCCTGATCAGCACCGCAGGCAATCGCGGCTGGGAAGGCACAAGCACGGAGGTCATGCTCGGCTACGAGATCGGAGTGATCAAATGAGCATCGTGATCTTCCAAAGACTTTCGTTGACATGATCTCAACAGCTCGAATCACCATTTCTCTCTCGGGCGTCGGAGCCGAGAAGACGTACTGCTACGTTCGAAACCCATCTCACTCGATCTCGATTGATACAGTGAGGATGGACACGGACATAGCGGAGAGTCCGAGTCGTCTTGCTTCGCTCCCGTTCATCTTCCACGGCGAGCGAGATCGAGAGTCTTCCCACCAGGGAACACGACTCTGGTCTCTTAGCAAGGCCTGCCCCAGAGCATATTCGGGAGTATCGAGCCCAGACTCTTGAGAAGAGGGCCACAGCTGTCGGACTGTGCCGCTCTTTGTTGAGTAGGGCAACTTCACTACTACCAGAGATTCCGTGTCTTCAAGGCCAAGGTACACGACACTCACAAGCATTGTTCGGCCCACAATCCAAGCTACAGCATCGATATCGACTCCTTCTTCGACTTCAACTTCAAGCTTGCGCGGATTGTCGCCCAGCAGCAACGCGGTGACCTCCTCATCGGTCACGATCTTTGCCATCTCGCTCATCACGCTTGTCAGCTCCAGAGTGGTCGGAAATAGCCATCCGATTATGCCCTTCGCTCCATCATTGATGAACAGCCATACCATCACGATCTCTTCTTGGATCGTGGGAGGTCGCTGCCAGTACTCGCTCCCACCGAACACTTGCGGTACACCCCAAAAAACCTTTGGACCACCGGCACTGCGACCGAGGTTTCTGGGGATTTGCCCAAGCGGCGCATTGGATAGCCATCGTTGGTAGTTCTTGAAATTGTCCAGGCGGGAGGAAACATCGCGGAAGTTGCCCACGCAATTATCGCATCCGCAGCAGCCATATGTGGTGTTGCATTCTGTGTTCCAGCGGCTGCTCCAGGATGTATTGACCGCGATTGGGTACGGGTCCGTCAGGATGATATCTGCACCGCGAGTGTACCTTTGTGTGTTAGCAGTATTCAATCAACAAATATTGCATGCGCAAGACATACTCTGGATAATGGAAGTTGGCGCAGTTGAGCACCAAGCTGACTGGATGATATGGATCAGTCTTCTGGATGACATCGTAGGACTTGAGCGGCGCATCGAGTGGATCGCCTTGTCCACCAGGTTCGTCGGCTGTGTACCATAGCAGAATCGGCTTGTGCTTCTTGAGCTCTTCCACTTGCCCCGTGACTGACTCAACGTTCTTGTATGTCCACCGCATGTTGTACATGATAGACGTCTCGTGCTTGTCCATCTCCCTAAGATATGCTGCAAATCCATCGGGCTCGAAAGGTTCGTCGCCGCCTGCTGGTACTGGACTGACGATGCTGTAGCCTAGTGATGCGTATTCCTCTTGGTTTTTCTTCTGCTTGAGGTAGCCACCCCAGTCAGCATAGAAGCCGAAGGGAAACACCTGCTTCCATCTATCATCCTTCCGCACCTCCAGTCCACCGTGCAGATAGTCCAGTCTCGTAACACTTCCATCATGGTCTGGCATGGGCAAGCGATAGATCTGAAGCTGAGACTCATAGCTTGGCATACAGTCTGGCGTCTTCAAGGTCAAATGCAGCGTGTACGGCTCCAATCTTGGAGCCAGATAGCTGATGTCCATTTCTGCTGTGTTTCCCGTGGTATTTGGCATGATGTAAATCTGAACCATCTGTTCTGGATGATCCTCGCTCACAATCTCAATAAGCCAGATCTCCGACGTAGTCTTCCTAGCATAATCTCGGGCTCGAAGCTGGCAGTATGGGACACCGACATCTTGAGTGATCTCAGCATCAACGACAATGCCCGCTAGGTCCTCATCGGCCAGATAGATGCTCTTGCGTGGATAGGCTTGCAAATTCAGCAGAGGTAGATCGCTCTTCGGAGGAGGATTCAGCCATCCTCCCGGATCGAAGCTGGCATCTCTGACTTGCAGTCAGCATGATATTCAGCTGTTGTATTTCATGTCTCCTACTCGGCTCTATATGCCTTGCCGCACCATACATCAACACCAATTGCAGTCCGGATGAAGTGCAGAATGAAAACGGCCAGTAGTATCATGATTCAGGCATGACTGGACGGAACGGCTAGGAGTTTGGGAGGCTGAGGTGATATTGACAATTAGATCTGTGCATGCATTGCTGGTTGGTTGGACCCACTCGTCTCGGAGCCTTTTCCGATGACGTGGATCTCGGCCCTTACCTTAGATCACACCTTTGAAGATAGAAAGTATTAGGTCTGGGGACTCGCTTGTCTGGATCAAATTACGCTCGAGGAAGATTCACTCCTTTAGCTATTTCGAAGTCGATTTTCTCACCCACATTTTTCGATCGATTCTCCAAACCCAGTCATTCCCATCTTGATCACCTTCAATTGCATCCGCTACAAACCCAAACTTGGAATTCATCAAAGCCTTTATAGGGGCATTGGCATCTCTACACTCAACCTGAACATGATCCAATCCAAGAACTTGAAAGCCATGGTCGATCGTTATTTGTAATGTTTCGAAGCCATAACCGTTCCCGCGATATTCGGAGTCCAGCATAATACCCGCAGACCCTACCAGTGTACCATCCTCCTTCTTACCGATCCACCCAAAGCCACCAATGCCGACCGTCTTGCCATTAATAACAATGACAACATTAGCACGTTCAAGAGGCTGAGTGAACGAGTTCCAATTCTTGATCATGTTGTCAATGGCGGCTGGATTGCCGAGACCATCAAGCGAACGATCATGTTCAATATTTCGTGGATCGGTCACTATTCTGAGTAGAGCTCCCGCATCGCTAGGTGTCGGACTTCGAAGTTCTAGCGATGGCATACGTTTGGATATCATCCGAAGTCGTGATGCAGTCGGGCCATAGAGATCAGTTTGATGGCTGTAGAAGCTGCTGCTTTGATCGTTGGTCGGCATTGTGATGATATGAGAGAGGAACAATGATTCCTCTCTTCTGAAGATCATATTGAATAACAACTTGAATAGTATACGACCAACGATAGGCAACCACAGGAGATTCGGTGACTCAAGGGAGTCATGCTTTCCCTTGCGAATGGAAGGTCCATGCAGAAATGTTCCAATGTCGAATGACACGACATTGCAGTGGCACAGTAAGTCTATTGCCTTTTGTTTCTGGCAAGCAGCAATTGGGAAAAAGGCTAAAATGTATTCATCTTTGTCTGATGCGTACAGTATTGATCTTAGATACACGAACAGGTGTCGACGTCGAAGAAATGACGACACGGCGCAGAAGAGCCTCAAATTTCCTGCTTCGGGCCCCTGCGCGATGCCAATGGAGGCTGAGTATGGCCTGATAACTACACTCCAGCACGAAGTCGACTTCTTCTGTCTCAGAAGCGCAGTAGACTTCAATCACAATCGATCTGAGTTCGTAAAAATGGCGCGAATACCTCTCGCCAAACAAATCATCGTCTGCATCTTCAATCTCGTCTTCCCACCATTCGCAGTCGGCACGCTCACAGGCTGGACCTCATGCGACACGTTCATCAATTGCCTGCTCTTTCTCTGTGCAGTCATCCCAGCGCACATCCATGGCTTCATGATCAGCATGACATACTTCAATCGAAAACGAAAAGTCAGGAAGAACAAATTTCCTGGCAAGGCACCGAGCTACACGAAGAGCGAGAAGGTCGTCACTGGAGGTGCTGGTTGGGAGAGATATGAGATACTGCGAGGTGAAAAGAAAAAGAGAAGTTGGGGCTTTGGCAAAAGGAAGAGCAACAGCAGTGGGGTATAATGCTGTCTCAAACACTGAATGCTGTCGCTCGCTTCAGCTATTGATATCTTCCGGGTCTAGCCAACCTTGCTCCAATGCGATGGCGACCAGTTCTGCAGCGGAGACAAGAACACATTCTTCCTCGCCGAGCAATCGTTGAATACTGAGAAGATCCTCAACCTGAACCAAGATCTGTTCCAGCTCAAGTGCCTTCTTCACCCTCTTGTCCTTCTTTTTCGGGGCGTCATCTGATGGCCAATGCATCGATTCACCAAGCTTGGAAAGCACGAAGTGTAACCAGATCAAGTTCGTCTTTGGCCGATAGGCTCTCCAGTCTGGCACTTCCGAGTCTGGCACCATGACTGTCCGCATGTAGCGGTAAATATCGTATTGATACTCAACTTTCGCATCGCCCTCGAATATTTGCGGCTGCTTTTCAAGCGGGTTGTAGGCAATTTCTGGGTCCACGCTTTGAGCACTGAGTCCCGACTGCGTCGAAGAGTCGCTTGAGCTCGAATGTGATGATGTCGGTCGCGCCGACACGACAACCAGCTCGGCTCGCGAAAGTGTATAGTCGATGATTGTGGTCTCAAGATTGCTGAATCTGAGCTTGCGGTCGAGAACATCGCCGACCAAACCCTTCGTACACCCTGCATCTATCCGCCTAACGCAAATGTTGCCGAGATGCAGATCTCGATGTTCGAATCGAGCCTCGCTCTCGCCCTTTGCCACTGCCAGCACCGTCTGCCAGAAGATGTCCCAAGCAGACCAGATACTTCGTATACTTGCATCACCTGCTGGTGTGTTCTTGCTCTTGACCTCATCCTCGATCAGCTTCTCGACATCTGTACCTGCATCTTGCATCTCAATGACTGCCCAGTACTGATCCTCGTCATAATTCGCCTTTCGACTAGGATCTGGGAACTCGCTCTTCTCGCCTTTCCGTCGCACTTTATTCCACTCTTTCCAAGCTTGTACGAAGGGTTTCGAAGGACGACCTTTGAGAATATGCAGAGCCCGATAGTTGGTGAATCCAGGCACCTCGGTCATCCTCTTCAGCAATCGCACTTCCGACACCACATCCTCGACTGAGCTCATGTTCTCTTCTCTTGATACTTGCGCTTTCGTCTTCTTTGATTGTCCATCCACCGGCTCGGGCTTGAGGGCGACAAGCTTGAGAACGGATTCGTCCGAGGTCGTGAGGGTGGGGTGGTCTTGTAGGAGCGAAAGTCTGTAGACTTCACTATACGACGCTTCTGCAATCTTTGAGATGCCGAAATGCGGAATCAAGGCATCCGACCAAGCTTCGAATGCCAATGGCATGCGCTGCTCGTTCGTGAGCGCGACTAGAGGCTGGATGTATGCATCGCATAGCTCGTAGAGAGAAGCCGGCAGTTCTACAGAGGGGATTTCGACTGGCTCCACTTCCTTTTCACTCCTCTTTCTTGAAGTTGCTATTTCTGAATGTGCCTGTGCGACTTTTTCCGACCTTTTGGAAGCACTCTTCTTCTCGATGTCGCCATGCTTGCTTGTTGGTCTAGAATTGCCATCTCTTCTGCTCAATGGCCTTCGCTCCCGTCTCGTAGGCAATTGATCGGAGTCCGAATCACCGATCTGTAGCTCCTCAAGCTGTCTCGATGCCTTTGCAAGAATGTCATCGGGTTCATGGGTCGCTCGGGTTTTGTTGGCTAGCTTCGAAGGACTGGTTTCTGTGAAAATGTCTGATACAGCGAATGCTGAACGTGCTGGTTTCTTGCCATACACGTGTTTGCGCATCATCGGTTTGTAGATTCGCGACAATGACAAGAATTGGTAGCCAGCGGAACCAGTGGTGTGTAGAGTATGACGTTCCGTAAACATGGCGTTGCCAGGGTCCCATAAGACATCTTGGCAAAGCTCTCGCTTGCTTGCAATTCAGATTCGTTCCTGCTCACCTCAACGACATCATCATAGACCTTACTGGAGCGGTCAGTCATCAGATCCATCAATACTCTTGGAACATGGATCGCAATGTCCTTCTGGAACACTGCCGACGTCATCGTCGAATCAAATGGTTGGGAATAGTCTCCGCGGGAATTGACTTCAGAAACCCGGCCTTCAACGAACCGTTCAGCTGCATGGTCGATATTGAACGGTCCATCAGTACCACAAAGACATGGTCGGTCGCCGTATTGCATTAATTGAGTCGCTGTCATGGATCTGCATTAGTCCGGTCAGAACTACGGTGATCCCAGCGTTCGTACATTATCTCACGTTCTGAGATTCATGAGCAACGTGCCCAAGAGACACTCTGATTAGGTCTTGCTGACTCTGTGTCGGGTTCCAGCCTTCTTACCATTAAGACTACAGGACTTTCCGGCTGTGAACAATTTATTAGACGGCTCCTAGACCTCCCCTGCAGCGTACCAGCTGCTGCATGTATGCACTTCGACCACATTCAGTGGAACGCATACTCTCCTATGGGGAGATCATGGTATACTGCTGATTGAGGGGTCGACTTCTACCAATGGTCATCATATTCCAAGACTGTTCAATTCATAAAACTCGTAGGACTTCAAGGAAGGCCATGGAGCACCATTTCGCATTGCCCACGTCCTGACCACCCAAAATGCAGCTGGTGTTGCGCATGCGTTGCGCGCTCAGCATTGTGTTCCTCATTGCATGGGCGACAGTCTCGAGTAATTGTGCTCACGTCAATGCTAGCGTGCTGCAGTCACGTCAGCATGACCTGGACACTCATCGATCTTCCTCGATGCTGGTGAAGAGCTCAGAGTTTGCGTATACCTGGAAGATGTTGTACGAGGATCCTGCATTCAAAGTAGCCTGGAGCCATATCGATGACGAAATCAAGACCCGACTCGAAGCATTGTTCTATAGCGATCGCAACCGGGCTGATGTTGCGAGTAGTCTTACTACCGCAATAGCACCAACAAGTCAGGCATCTGGGACAAACTCCACGGTTATCTCTTCTGTGACAACAAATTCGAAGCAGGGTTCGGAGACGTCTGCGAAGTCGAAGGCATCGGAGACACCAGCTAAGGGCTCCCCTGATAGGGAGAAGCTCAAGGAAGAGCCCAAAAAAGAAATCAAGAACGACATCGAGAAAGATCTCAAGAAAGAAGTGGAGAAGGTTCACGAGAATCAAAATTTCACAAATGAGGCCAATAAGCAAGATTGCAATTTCGGCAGAGTGAATGTCAAATCTTGGCACGATGTTGGTGCTGAACGCGCACGTGAGTCGAGTGAAGCTAGAAGAAGATGCCGTCTTGACGGATACCTTGAGCCAAATTCGAAGCCTTGCGCCGAGTTTCATGAGTACCTATACGCCAGTACTTCAGCATGGCCGTATCGACTCGAAGCAGAAAGAGTACGAAGCAGCACAAGCCAAGATGTAAGCTCACGCGAAACTCAGACCCGCCAGGCACTGACTGAGATGCTTACAGGGCAGACTTGGTGAGCCTCATCGTTGGAGGGATTATTCCCATGTTCTGTTCGGTCGTACCCGGTGGTTCCGTAGTCACATCTCTATCAGGCAAGATCGCCAGTACAGCCACCAAAGCAGGCATAAATGTCGGTACCAAGCTTACCGTTTCGTTGGAAAAGCGCTCGGGTGGCATCATCGGTAACGGTATAGGATCCGCTGTCAATATGATGCAGATTAAGGTCAGCCAGCACGTGCGCGACGATGCGAAAGGAGCAGGCAGTGCGCCCATGTCAGTCAAATCCATCCAGCTTGCACTCATACTAAGTCCAAACAGAAAGACAGTCCTCGTCGGGCTTTCCGAATGGGCACAAAAATTGGCTGAGGAGACAGCCAACTTGCACCAATGATGGACGGTCATGCTGAGAAGCTATTGAGCGGGCATAAGTTTGAGTCAGGACAAGATCTGGCAACCGAAGTGGGCGACGGGTCTGTACTACGTGGTCCTGAAGTTAGAAAGAGCTGACAGCATCAGTCTTGTCCTGGCCACCAACGTCGATACGAGTGCTCACCTGAAAGAGTTCAAACGGGACATTGAGCGGCGAATGCATTCCGCGATCATCAATCACGGTAGGCAACACAGCACGCAGCTTTGTGCAGCAAATTGATTAGGTCGCAGCTTGGAGATCCAACTATGTCTATATTGTTGTCGCAAAAGTCCAAGGAAGCTGCAGCACGGATAACCGATCAGCCCAAGAGATGCGAGTGTGTCTTAAGGAATGGCCAGATCGAGTGTTCTACTTTCATAGGTGAACTGGTCATCCCTTCATCGGCGGCTTAGCTAACACAGGAATCTAGATACGATGATGCCTTTCATGATACCCACAAAGATGTGGTCACCACACCTAATGGCTGGTCGAAACTGCCGAAAAACCTTGATATTACCCTGGAGGTACGTGATAACATCCATTAATGCTAGAGAGATCTAATTGGAATCACTGAGTTCGTCCAAACTTGTGGTGCAATTACTAACAGAGGTTTAGAACATTGCCAGAGCCTCGTATGAATGGTCGAATCACTTCAAATACAGTGACTTCAGCGAAAGGACTACTGGTGCTGCTGCGAACCGACTTCTTGCTGAGAAAGGGGGGCCATTGCATGGCTCTTTCAATATCCCAATTCTCTATAGTCCGAACGGCGATTCTATATCTCAGATTGGGGACCCGGAGGCCATGACGGGGAAGGCAAGAGACTGGGACAATCGTGCGCCATGCGTGGCTGGCAGGGACTGGAGTGGCACGGGTACAAATGACGACAGCTATAGGTTCTTCAAAGCTAACGGGCTCTACACGCACATGAGCATATCGTGGAGGTGCCAAAAGCATTGTGGGTTCAGATGTGTTTGAAACCCACAATGAGGAGTTCAACGCTAATTCCGATCAGGGGGATGCGGAATAGATCGTTATCCCACGACATTCTACGTCCATGACAACATACGGTTCCAATTGCCAGTGACCGACTGTATCAAAGGAGACAAAGAGGATTGGAGAAAGTGGGGAAGAAAGAGGTTGGACATGAAGGACAGCCATCATTATTGCCAGGGGTTCAGGAATGGGACGGATGTGATCAGATGGGAGATGCCCCGTAAATGTAAACGCGAACGCAAACCTGTCAAAGCCAGCTACTCGGATCATATCCCAGCGTAGACGAACGCACGTTGGAAAGTGCTGGCGCGGTCCTTGATACAGACTCACATCACATGGGCCCATTTGGCGATTGACGTTAAGAGCACTTGGGAACAGAATGAGACTACGGCCAACTGCCATAAGCTCGAGACCTTGTCCCAACTCGGAAGATATTTTTCAGTTTCGAATGGAGTATGCGGAGCACATGGTTGCATACGAAAGTAGATTGTTTCATATGAAGTGCATCTGACCTGGTATGGAACAAACAATTATGCATCGTTCCTCAGTTGACATCTATGACGCATTATGAGGATCGCAAATGTCTGCTCAGAGACTATGATGAATGCGATTTACCAGTTCTAAAACTAGATGGCTCGAGACAGTCGAATCTCGTTCTCACGGTATGGCACTCCTGCGTTCTCTCTAGCCACGTCATTGAGCCAGTGGCCGGCCGGACGAACCTTTTCTCCCTTCGTCAATGCATCCGCAAGGTAAAGCCACGACAACGCGTTTCCAACCGTGCTGACCTCATCGCTCACATTGGCCGCCGCATACTTGCTCATACGATCGTACAGCCCGTCATCCGAAAGCAAGTCGAACAGATGCTTCGCTACCGCGTCGTGATTTCCGACGTCGACCAAGAACCCGCTCAGCTTGTCCTGCACTTGCAACGGTATGCCGCCGGCTCGTGTTGCGATGATCGGCTTGCCTTTGTGTAGAGCTTCCGAGACTTTGACCTCGAAGCCTTCTCGAGTGGACAGTTGCAATGCAACTTTGGCGTGGCTCATCAAGGCATTAAGGATTTGATCAGTCGGACCGACACGCTGAAGAACCACATCCTCGGCAATATCTTTGTACTGCGTATCTAGAAGGTGCAGGGTGTGATCGAAGATACGGGAGCCGTCAGGATCATCGACCGAGCCGTGTCCAGCGATGACGAGTTGTGGGCAATTAGCTTGAGGCCGATCTTTGAGATACTTTCTCCGTAGCAGCGCATAGGACGCAAGCACGTCTGGAATGCCTTTGGAAGGGTCGAAGCGTGCGATTTGAACGATGTACTGGCGTGCAGGGTATACAAGGCGTTGCATCTGTTGCTGAAATGCTGTGGTGTTGAACTCGTGGATGTAGTGCTGGCTGTCGTACAACGACATCTGCTTGTTCAGGCCGTCCAGCCAGTCCGTTGTTGCGGGGAGCCAGGCGACCTTGTTGTGATCGACAGTTTCAGGCACGAAGCTCTTCACCGGATGGCTCACGAAGATGTCTGCCTCCTTGATTCGGTCCCATACCCACTTCCAAACCTCAGAAGTCGGAGTGCCTGATGTGTCTGCAAGATCACTGCGGACCTGGATGTGCGAGCGAAACACAACAGGTCTGCCTGGATCTATCTTTTTGGCAAGCGCGACTAGTTTTGGCATTTGCGGATCATCCACTATGATGATATCTGCTCCACCCTTGTCTCGTGCAGGCAGGGGTCCAGAGTCTGAAGTCCATTTACGTTCAGCGTTCTTCAGAACCCAATCATCCAATGTCTTCTGTTGCTCGTGTGTCAAGCGTTCGTCTGGGTCAGATACGCCTTGCAGAATGTTGTGATTGGTCTTGGTTATGCGGAAGACTTCTGGCTTCGGCCGTGGCACAAACCACTTGCAATCGACGTCGATGGTGCGGAAGAAGCGAACAAGCGCATGCCGCATAAGTGCCACGCCGCCACCTTGAGGAGTCGCAGAGAAGAATGCGATCTTGATCTTTCGCTGGTTGACAGCGTTCGCGTAATGCATGACGGCATTCCATGTCGTGTCCCGAACAGAGTCTTTGTACTGGTCGAGTGCAGTGATCGGAGCCTGGTTATTGGCGTCTACCAATACGTCACCTCGATTGCCAACCATAATACGAGGCTGCCCGCTCGGACCGAAGTACCTGAACTTGTCAAAACTCATGTAAATACCAAGGAGCACAGTGCTCACCCAACACAGCGGCGCGCCATGGCATCAGCTGCTTCGTCCACAGTCTTCAAAGATCCGTGTAACTTGGACATGTCGGTTTCGAAGACCAATGGCACGACATCGAGCTCCGTCCACAGACACGAGGGCAGGTTTGGACACAGATCGACGAGATATCGACTGATGCCAGCGCCCAAGAATTTGTAGTCATGCTTCCGCTCAAAATCTCGAATCTCCGCTACAATAACTGTCCCAGTGTCACTGGGGAGGTTCTTGGAACGAGTGCCGTTCTGCTCGTCATGTTTGGGATTGCCAAAAGTTCGGACGGCGAAATCAATGCTGTATGTTCCATCATGGACCACGAAGCCAATCTCGACTTGCGAGTCGTCCAGAGCTCTGCCAGCAAGACCTATATAGAGACACTATCGACTCATTAGCAATCATATACACAAGACTCGCGATTGACGAACGGTCAAATGATGGGGCTCAAATGGTTGTCCGCTGACACTTGGCCGGCGAAGCTTCTCGAGGTGCTTTTCTGAGTGTTCGACGGTCCATTCGTGCTTTGTGTTTACTGGTGATCTTGGAGGATCCATCACTACAAGTTCTTCGCCCTCTCTGAAGCGCGAGCAGCCGGTGGAAAGGAATTGATGTCCCCGTGTGGCGAGAGCGAATTCTAAGGTATGAAGTAAGGGACACCTCAGACTTCGATCACGATGACGAAGAAGCGGAAGGAGCGAACACCTGAGCTACCAAGCTCCGCATATCACTCTGTCGTAGCTCATCTATGCAGGCACCAGTCTTGTCAAGCTGTACTATCCGGTCATTTCAAATGGCTAGGAGGTATCGTCGCGCCAGCAGAGCGTGGCGTCGTGTCACGCTGCATCCTGCTGTTATTGACCTGAATACATAATGCGCCTTCTTCGAGGTCACGACAGTCGTCTCCAGTGAGACAGTAACTGGGCTGTTCAAAGGTCGACAGCTTCGGATGGGAAGTTTGGCGGCTCTTTTCACTGTGAGTTGGAAACTTGGCATACTGCTTAGGTCTCCGACACTTTCTCGTGTGGTTGAGCCAGAGTCTGCGCGATCATGAGTTTCATGAGGAGTAGGTCATCTTGCAATGCCTTTGGTGGCTCCAGAATGGTAGTGGTGCCGAGGCACTTTTCATGAGGAGAGCGAAGACGCTGAAATGCAACTGCCGATGAAACGCCGACGGACATGTATCTCCACAGCTATATATTGATGGCGCGAAAAGCATTATTAATTCTCGATGCATTACTCAGCTTCTATATAGCGATTGAATCACGCATCTGCGAGATCTGACACCGTACGTTTCGCAGAACAGTGTCCTTGCGCGATTGAGAACATCTCTTGAGCATGGCGAAAGCTAATCTGAATGAGGCTGTCCCAGACACACGATACTTCACTCCGCAGCACAAAGACTCGCCTGGCGCGCTCCTCAACACCTCGAAAAACACGCCCACACTCTTCACGCCGCTCAAGATCCGCAATGTCACGCTCCGAAACCGCATTATCGTGGCGCCAATGTGCCAGTACAGCACAGCGCCAACGGGACCACAGGTGGGACAATTGACGCCATACCATATTGCGACATTGGGTCACTATGCTCTAAAGGGGTCATCTTTGATATTCATTGAGGCAACGGGCGTGCAGCCAAATGGTCGCATCTCGCCAAATTGTCCAGGGCTTTGGAGCGATGACCAGATAGAAGGAGTCCGTAAGGTCTCTGAGTTCATCAGAAGCCAGGGCGCCTTAGCTGGAAT
This sequence comes from Scolecobasidium constrictum UM 578, assembly GCA_000611715.1. Classification (NCBI taxonomy): domain Eukaryota; kingdom Fungi; phylum Ascomycota; class Dothideomycetes; order Venturiales; family Sympoventuriaceae; genus Scolecobasidium; species Scolecobasidium constrictum. The sequence goes on from AZYM01000162.1 coordinate 147,304, forward strand.
TCAGCTTGCGCATGCTGGTCGGAAAGCGAGTACAGTCGCTCCATGGTTGAGCACACGACTAAAGCAGCCGAGCACACGTGCCACAAAAGATGTCGGCGGCTGGCCAGACAACGTCGTTGGACCGACTGGCGGAGAAGACCAGGCATGGGATGGCAAAGGCAACAGTGCGGATGGTGGCTTCTATCCACCAAGGCAGCTCAGTACTGCAGAAGTCAAGGAATTTGTACGAGACTTTGCAGCTGCGGCGAAGCGAGCAGTTCAAGCCGGCATCGACGTAATCGAGATACATGGGGCTCACGGCTACATGATACACCAATTCTTAAGCCCGATCACGAACCGCAGAACAGACGAGTATGGTGGCAGCTTCGAAAATCGCACGCGTCTGCTGTTCGAAGTGGTTCAAGCCGTGCGTGCGGTCATTCCAGCGAGCATGCCATTGTTCTTGCGTCTGTCTTCGACGGAATGGATGGAAGAGTCGGAAGAGGCCAAGCAGTATGGCTCTTGGGACGTCGCGTCAACCATCAAAGTTGCAAAGCAGCTTCCTGCGCTTGGTGTGGATCTTCTCGATGTCTCGTCTGGTGGCAACCATCGAAACCAGCGCATACAGATGTTCAACTCCAAGGATTACCAGACCAAGATTGCAGCACAAATTCGCAGAGAACTTCAGGCAGAAGGCTTGAAACTTCTGATTGGAGCTGTTGGTCTGATCACTGAGGCACAGCAGGCGCGAGATATTGTTGAGACAACACCAGTCAAAGAAGAAGAGCACAGCATTAAAGAGGAGGCTCAAGCTGCTGTGAGCATGACCGAGGGCAAAGAGCCAATGGCTGACGTCATTCTGGTTGCAAGACAATTCATGAGAGAGCCCGAGTGGGTTCTGAGAGTCGCATGGCAGCTCGGTGTTGATGTTGCCTGGCCTAGCCAATTCTTGAGGGTTAGGTTTCCCAAGCTTTGAAGCGCTGTTGCGTAGGTCAAGGAAATACCAAAGAGTAGATTGGAAGAAATAGAGGATTCTATTTTCAGCATTAACCATATCTCTAGTCCGGCCTCGATGCATCAGATCCAGCAGTATCCTACGCTAATGCACCATTGATCCTGATCGTTTGCCCGCTTAGCCACTTTGTTCCTTCGTTCGCCAGCAAGGCTACGAAGTCGGCAATCTCATTTGGATCTCCAAGTCTGCCGAATGGGTTGAGACTCGCGATTGTCTTTATCATCTGCTCCGGCTTGCCCTTCAGGAACAGTTCTGTGGAAGTTGGCCCGGGTGCAAAGGCATTGACCGTGAGGCCCTTGCTTGCAAGATCCTTTGCTAGCACTCGAACCGTCTGCTCAATGGCACCTTTTGACACGAGGTATGGCAAGTAGCCGGGCGTGAAGTTCATCGCTTGCGTCAAAGTGGTGGACACAAAGAGGATCTTGCCGCCAGCCGGCATGTGTGGCACTGCTTTCTAAGCTATCTGTCAGAATTCGTTACTACAGTTCACAGAGCGGCACTCACCTGAGCCAAGAATATTGGGCCCTTCACGTTGACGTCCATTACTCTTTGGTAGTTATCCTCTGTCAGATGCTCCAGATCATGCATTGGCATGATGCCTGCGTTCAAGATCAGAACATCAATCTTGCCAAACGCATCCACAGCGCCCTTCACGATCTTCTCGATATCTGGGACCTTCGACGCGTCGCCTTGTATCGCGATTGCTTTCTTCGATCCACCAAGCTCCTTCACTAGCTGATCAGCGGTCGCTGAGTCGCTGCCGTAGTTCAGTACAACGGATGCACCTTCTGCAACAAACTTGGAGGCAATGGCAGCACCAATGCCTTTCGTGCCGCCGGTGATGAGAGCAACTTTGCCAGAAAGAGACATCTTGTCGTCGGTCGATGAGTGGAGCTTGTTCTTCAGTTGATGTAGCATTTGTGATCTGAGAATTGCAAACTGAAAGTGATCCTTCTTATCTTTTGATGGAGAGCAGTTCCATTGAGCTAAGATCTAGTGCAATGCTCAGTCGCACTTGCCCTTCAATCTTATAATTACATCGTGCACTGCGAGATCGATGGACTTTAGCGTCATCGCCGACCATTATGGAGATAGTTCTGCAATTCAAGGCTGCTGGCCTGATGGAGACAAGCGAGCGAAGCGATATCTGGCACCGGTCAAGCATTCGTAAGTGGACACAGCAGTGTATAGTTCAGTCCGGACATAGCGACGTGCATGAACGAGCCTGGACATAAAGGCGAACACGAAAGCGAAGTGCAGCGGAGCTCGGAGTAGCGGCTTTGTCAGCAGCGATATCCCAGCTAAGCTCCAGCTGACGAGGCGGAAGTTCCGCCGTGCATGCAGATTGCACAGGAGACTGCATTCGATTGCACGACAAGGCTGTAAGCTTTACTTTAGCGTGTATAATTGACTTGAGGCTCTGTCCGGATGCTATCGTTATCTTCCGAAGCTGTTGTCAATGGCAAACAGCCTGTTTTGATGTCGAAAGGATCATACCATGCCGTGCGCTTACGCACTGGCAAGTGCAGAAATATAATCTGCAAACGGCGTCAAATGAGCGCCTAGTCCTCTTAATTCTATTTCGACATCTTGTTCAATCGCTTCTGCCTTATATCCCTCGCGGTCATAAGTTGAGTGAGCGCCAGCAAGAAGTGTGACGTCAAATCCGGCCCCCAGCGCACCTTTGGCTGTGTCCAACACGCAACACTCGCTCTGAATGCCAAATGCCACAATCTTTCCGATATTTTGCTCCTTCAATTCCTCGGCGAGCCTGAGATTAGACTCGAATATATTGCCTGAGACTGTCAGAAATACCATGGGGCAGTTGGACTTGAGTTATTGACGTACGCGTTGTCTTCGAAACCAGCTGTTCATAAGGGCTTGAGTCATCAGGACGGAAGACCAGTTCCCAAGGCTTTGAACCTCTAATCAGAGGTCCTTTATCTGGCGTCTCTTCGTGCTGCACGAATACTAATGTGATAGGTGATAGGTTCTTGAGCTGAACGTGATGCTCAATGACCTCGCGAGCTTTATCGATAATGATGTTTGCAGCATCACGTATCCGTTGCGCGGAGGGAATTTCGGTCTCAGGATCTCCTGCTAAGTCGTTTTGAATGTCAATTACAAAGATCGCGGTCCTGATCATGACGAGAGAAATCTGTTGATTATTGGATTGGAGGAGGAGTGGTCGCTGCAAACCTGGTCGAATGATGCTCGGAGCTGCGAAGAGTCATCCTAGGAGCGATGCCGATCAATATGTGAGTTTGTTCCATCAACACTCCCAGTCATTAACTAATCATGGATTTCCAGACTATCATGTACCACAGCCGCCCTCAAATCATGACTTGAAATTGACATAGCTTCTTTGATCCCTCCCTCTCTGCCGTGGCGATCGTCACTGACTGGCAAGAAGCCATCGAACAGAGATATCAGAGAACCTTACACTGCGTGGTTGCCATATACCACCAAGCTCCGCAAGTAGCTAAATCCACGTACCCTGCGTGAGAATTCGCATATAGTTATCCAGCTCGATTATAAAGTTTCAGAGCACACTGATCTTTATGAGGCCTGGTTGTCTGGGTACAGTTGCTTTACCGCTCGAACTGCATCACTATTAGCCAGCTTCAGGCAGAGAAGCTTCCAGGAGAACTTACCATCGCCAGGACTGATGACTCTGGGCAAAGGCCAATCCTCACCGTTCGAGACCTTGACCATAGTCGGATCGAAATTATTATGGCTTCCTGTTTCTGAAGGATACATCATGATCGAGTAGAAGTCCAGCTCGCCTGCATGCCAGCTCCATGTCAGTGCCTGGCAATGCTTTACCTCGAACCTCGTTTGTGCTCACCGTCTGTTTCATGATCAACGATCTCGAATCCGTTGCCTGCAGGTGCATTCGGCGCTTTGTATGGCACAATCCCCGCGAGCGGAATCTTTGCGGCTTCAAGCATTTCGTCCATACGCAGCACCATCTCAAGATCGCCCAGGACCTCGGCTTCCGTGTAGCTCAAGCCATATTTCGAGTTGAACTCCTCAAGGACCTTTGGAAACTGAGCGTAATTGGCAATGTTCTTGGTCTGCAGCTTGATGTAGTGAGGTGCATCATAGCGTCTGTTGTGATCAGCTTTGTCAGATCCGAGACAGGCGCAACTGTATTGCTTACTGATGTTCATGTGCGAGACCCAGAACATGTCCCAGTTCGTGGGCCATGTGAATTTTGTATTCCATCGGATTCATGATGTTGTCGAGGTCCATCTCTAGCACCATTCTGCCCCTCTCGATCCCAGGTTTCCACCCAAGATAATTAAAATTGGGCGCCTCGTTGCCCAACTTGATGACCACGACATCATTTGGGATTGCATCATCCCATTGGCTACCCTCGCCTTTGCACATTTCACCCTTTCCTGCGTAGGCAAATATCACACCAGCGTTATCTCCTAGTGCATTAGACCACATCTCCATCGCCTCATCTACGGGCTCTTTGAGCTCAGTATGTGACTTGTCGTCAGCGAAGCATAATGAGATCACAACCGGACAGCTTGGATTCGGTCGCTTCCAGGCCCAGCTGAGGTACCTTTGCGGTGTCAGAGGGTTCGCGGGGTTGAGACTGTTGGCAGAATTCATCCGGAATCCACGAGTAAGAAGCCTTCCTTGCTTCGGCGCTGCGTGTGTACCACCATAGCGGATGAGCCGTCGATAATTCGGAACAACCTCGCGAGCTAGAAATCGGGCACCAACAGATTGGTTGTCATATTTGACTGTGTAGTTATGGTACAGGACCAGTTGATCACCCCTCCGGAGTTCGAGAGCACTGCGAGACGGAGAAGAGGCATCGAGCTCGAGTGGTCCCGCGGACGATACGTGCATAGTGTTCCGAAAGGCTCGCGCGTTGCTTGCGTAGGTCGATCTGATCATCAAAAGCTTCATGCCTCATTAGCACAGCATGTGCAGTGTACAAAGAGTCCTACCATCCAGAAGAGGCTCAGGAAATCCAGCATGGAGCCCATCATGATCGCCTGCGACACGTCGGAGAAGATTATAAGGTTGAAGTCATCGTGTGTTTGGTTGCAAGATAAAAGCGGCTTCCATGACTAACCAACCGATCTGCCCTATCCAAGCGCGAATAGCCACTGGCACTTTTAAGTCATTTCTAGTTGCATCAGCGAAGTGATGCTTAATGGTAAGATCGGGCTCCGACCATCTCTAATTTGTGGTCTAAATCAATGTCCTTCAGCATGCTGTGCGGCCACGATATCGTGTCTTGCTTCTGGGTGAGCTTGCAATCGTCTTGTTGTATCATAATACATGCGCCAACAAGCGGCATATGTGGCTCAGAGGATATTCGATACTTGAGCATGAAAAGCCAGGATCTTGACACATTCAAGCAATTCTCTGTTGCACGAATAGTGGAGACGTTGCAGTATTCTAACATGAGAAATAATGCGGGCACGATAATTCGACAATGCCATCAATATTGTAGTATCCCGTGGTCCATCCGCTGGGTAATCGAATAAAGGCCGGATCTGTTTCTTGCCACACGAAACCATCAAGGTACGAAATGCGATTCAGCTGTGGCGTCGTGGAAAGATCACTCTTTAGGAAGAAGCAAGGGGCATGGAGAACGAAGATGGTGTACTATGCCCCAGTCATTGTATTCCACGTTTTCCACACCGTCTTGATCCGTTTCGAAGAAAGATGAGGTGCATAAATTGGGAGGAAAATGAAGACGCGTTCGCGACGTGGTCAGTGCCCGTCTCGGGCCGCCGATCGATTTTGGGACTAGTCTGGCCAAGCTATTCCTGAATGATCGAGTCAATGAGTCGCAAGTCGGATTGTACTCCATGGAAGCAGGCATCCAGTTTGCCTCCTGGCGCGACGAGGATACATTCGACTGGACATGATATCAAATTCGACTATTCGATAGACAGTGCGCAGAATCTCGGTTCGTAATGGCGTTGATCGCGCCTCCACTGCAAGACTTGCTGGCACTGGAGCCTGCCCAGCAAAGTTGTCAGTACATGTATCATTCCGTCTGGGCCGCAAGCTGACCATTATTAGCGGTTGAGGAGGATGACCAGAACTACACCATACATTGGGATCCCGTTGCAGGCAACGGATTTTCCCACGACACTTCCGGCTGGACGCTGACGAATTCGAGTATGATCCAACCAATCGAGTACTTCGATGGCATGGACGTTGACCTGGTGCCTGTGAACCGACCAATGTACTCGATATCATCGCTCCTGGATGAGCGATCACTGCGTTGCATCCAGCTGTTCATGCATGAGTGTGAGCGTTTCAGCATCATCAGGCCAAATACGATCACGCTCAACTATCAAATCTTCCACCAGGAGCCTGCATTTCGACACCTCATGAATGCATTCGTCACTTTGGCATCGGCAGACTATGAGCAGCCAAATTCCGACAGCAAGGAGTTTGTGTACTCATCCTTGATTGCTGCTATCAAACGCATGAGATTTGAGTCGCACGACATCGATGACGAAGCCCTTGTAAAAAGTCGGGCATTACTTGCGCTTATCGAGACCTCTCGAACGCACGGTGGAAACGACTTTGAACAGATTTTCGACGCGGTCACTTGTCTGTTCGATACTTGGGAAGCTGAAATGGGATTCGTCAGTCCAGCTGTTGCTGCAAGGCGAAGGAAGCTCATCAGCGCGTACGGAGGCGTACTGAAAGCAAGTCAACCTCATTTCAAGGCGGTCAAAGCCATCCAGCATGACCCACAGCCACGAAGACCGAGCCGTCCAGACTTTCAGAGAAACTTCTTCGACTTTCTTTGTGGCGTCGAGATTACTTCGTACATATCGGAGAGCTATGGCTACAGCATATCTGAGCTTACCAACAAGTCGGCCTTGGAGAAGCGTCTCAAAGCGTGGTACAGATCATTCGAGGCTGCGACATCCAAGCCACAAGACATGATCTATGACGATGTTCTCCAAGCTCGTCTCCTCCTTGCTCACTACCTCCGCGCCAGTGTCGTGCTCGATGCATGCGTTCCAAACTCTGAAACCCGTTATGCAAGACATAACAGCGACTTTGTTGGCATCCTTGACTGCATAGAGAAAGTTCTTGAAACCAGCTTCTGGATGGAGGAGCTCATGTGGCTAGGAGTAGTGTCACCGATATTCTTCACGGCCGTCCACTGTCGGACTCGAGCGTATCGTCATCGAGCTCTTGCGATGCTCCGAGCCCACAACATCGAGGAACGTACTTGGAACAGCAGAGTCGCCTTTCTCGTCGCCAGCGCAGTTGCAGCGGTCGAATCGAATCATCCCGCAAGCACCGAGAGTGAAGATGTCGCGTTTGTCCGATTGCTCAGAGCAGATTTCAAGTCCAGCACAGAGACTCTGAGTATCGATTATATTGACGTTCGAACGAAGGAAAAGAAGTCGCATGAGATGCTTGTTCTTGGCGCTGAGGATGTGGCTGTCTGTCGTGCGCTTACTGTGTGGCCGCTCGTCGTCGAGGTCCGAACTCATGGTGCTGCATTCTCCAGGACACCACTAGGCGGGCCTTTAGATGTTCTCGGCGAATATGATGAGAACGACTATCTGAAGTGGCTGAAGGCCGCTTTAAGACCACGTCCAATGGCAATTTCAGCTCCCTCAAAGTGAGACACACCTCAGAAGAACCGTATGCCTCATGTTGTTCTTTCAACTCCTGATTCGGTGAGGCAATTCTCCTTTGCCTGGTTTGTATCATGTTGCTGAAAGGGCGACCAGATCGAATGTCTACCGCTCGATGCCGAGCCTGTCTTGCAGTAGACGCCCAACTTCTCCCCAGTTCGAGCTTGGGAAGTCTGATCCGTAATCTGCGATCATTTCCTGGGCGTGGAGCCTCAAAAACTCGTCCTCGGTAGTGACCGAGACTGTGACCAGCGCGAAAGGCTGTGCACTCGACCCAAGTGGGCGAAATCTATATGCGCTTCGAGACGTGCGAAGGATCTCATTGGACATATGTCGTGCGTCATCAACCAATACCTGGTGTCCACGGCTATGTCGCCTCAAGAGATAATTGGATATGAGAGCCATAGTCAACAGCATGGCATACCCTGCTTGCACGCGAGTGAGTGTCTTGCTTGCAACCTCCCAAGCTGCAGAACTTTGATCCAAGCCAGCCGTGCTTGCATCGATGCCATTCAAAGCTTTGCCCATCTCCAGCATGTCGGGACGCATCACTCGGTAGGCTTCCTGGATCTCAAGGATGTGTGTCTCTGGAGAACGAATGTTCATAGCAAATCTTGCAAGACTTTTGACTTGCAAACTCTCGAATGGTGCAGCGAGCCTCGGTCCTGGCGTCCTTTTAGGCTCGTAGATCTCGATGACCCGCCAGAGCCACGACTCGATTTCGATCTTGGGACTGAAGAGGCTGTCCAAAAGCTTCGGAGATATGTCAGGTGTTGCAACGAAATACAAGAGGGAGCATCCATACCACCGGCATGCACATGATTGTCAAGACTTCAGAGTCAAAGCCAGCCTGCCATGGCCTGCGCAACGCAGCCTTCATGATCTGTGCTATCATCTCGGCTGAAGTCGCACTCGAGTCATCTGGCTCGAAAAGAAACGACTGGGCAGCATCAGCCACTGATCTTGCACATCGCATTAGGGTTTTACATACCTGGCAAATAGTGCAAATGTACATCGCGCAGAGAGTCTCGGACGCGAGTGCGGTGGCTGGATCCTCGAAGCACTTTCGCAGGGCCAGTGTTGCGGCTGCATAACTAGTCAAAGCTTCTTTGGACCTTCTCCCGCTGCGGTAGCTCGACCAGCTAACGGTCAGGGCATTGACAGCTGCATCGAGACCTTGGTTCCGACCAAGTCGTGCAGGAACATGGATGAGAATATCGCCATAGTTGCTCAAAGCATAACGTATATCTCCGATCTCCAACACAGATATAAATGCGTTCCCCCTTCTCGTTGCTTCGTCGCTAGGTGTTCTCGAGATCACCAATCTCTTCGTTTTCTTCCTCAACTCTTTGGTCTCTGGACTCGAACGGCCACTTGTCGATGAATCTCGTCCCCTTTCCTGCTTGAAAATGTATCTCCTCTCACCACTCCCCACACAGTCTATCTTCAGTCGAGTGCATCTTGAGCATTTTGGTTTTGCTTGATCACACTACGAGTCGTTTCGGTCAGTTATTCTTTCTCTCTTACACTTATTATTCTCGCAAATTACCTTCTTCTTTTGCTTCCGACATGCATTGCAGCCACGAGAGTTTGGTGCCCCAGCCATGTTTCCAGCGCTTGATTTTGCTCGATACAGGACCCATCAAAGGAGCAAGAGTTGAGATCCATGAGCTTCGAAAGTCGTTACGCGGGTATCGTGCAGATTGATCGCCATAAAGCCAAGTCGATCTTATCCTTTTCGGGCCTAACACACGAGCTCGCAAACCTCCCAGCGCTGGATTTGCTGTGCTTTGGGCTTAGCGGCAGGTTCTGACACAAGGCTGAGCAACGTCAGTGGTGGGGATACGAGGATTACGTTCCCTTTGAGACAAGATTTACAAAGCATCATGCTGGAAAGCCTCAGATGCTATTTTCGATCTCATGGGGTGACTGCTATATAAGCAGAACGATATCGTGATGGAAGAGGCTCAAATCCAACATCACTGCGAAATCACACACAAAGTTCAAAACACATACACTAGCGGAGACACTCAATTCACAATTACTATCGACCAACATACACAATGGGACTTGGTAAACTGATCTCGGACATATCCAGCGCAGCTGGAGGCACGTCGCAAATGCATGGTGGCGCACAAGGACATCCTATGCTGCTCTCTATACACAAGAACAAGAAACAGAAGGGTTCAGATGTAGTACCTTACGGTCCAAAACCAATGGGTGGACCCGGCATGTACTTCGCACGCACGTCAAGCTCGAAGCGACCGAACATCAGACTATTCAGAGGCGGCCATCAAGAAGTCTTCACCTCAAGCGACCACACATTCTCCGGCGCGATCGATCTCATGGTCCATGGCCAACCAATGGGCATGAAGCAATCACAACTATCGGGCAACTGCTCGATATTCCACCCGAGACTAGGCGAGCTGAAGTGGAAAGTGCCTTCAATGTTTGGCACGAGTGCACATCTCAGCGACAGCCGAGGGACACAAATCGCAACACTCAAGTCGAACAAGGTGAAGGGGATGGGTCAGAAGCTCATTGAGCTGCATGTTCCGTGCGACCCAATGTTTCTGGATCTCGTTATTGGGTCAGCTTTCGCAGTCATGAAGGCGAACAAAGACTTGGCGGAGGGTGCGATGGAGGTCGGGGTCGCTGGCGCTGAAGGTGTGGCAGCAGCAGTGTCAGCATAGTTGCTGAAGAGTATTTGAGCGATTTCCTGCGTTCTGAATCTCAGCATTTCCACACACTTAGATGCCACGACATCGCAATGTACAATTGTTTCAAGTCAAAAACTCGAGGGGAGATGCAAATGAAAACTGTAAAAGTTGATCAGGCTTGTACAAACTGCACCGCGGAGGTTTTGCATGACCCGTCTGAAGGTGGATGAATGACAGAATGTCAGTCTTCCGTGCTGTCGTAACTGCTAGCACGCCAGCGGTATGTGATTCCGCATTGGGACAGCTTCGCACGCAGAGTCTCTAATTTGGGCCCGCGATGCATAGCATGATGGTGTTCGATTCAGACGGCCGCCCCGTGCAAGGGTCTTGATAAGGCAGATCGGAGGCTCAACGTGCTGGCAGGAAGCTTGACGTCAGGTGCGGCTCCGATCACAACCCACGAAGTCGCTCCGCTGACAAGATCGTCGAGAACTGATGTTCATCCAGTGGAGATGCACGGCAGAAAACCAGAACCGCAGCAGAAGTTTGGCGAGCCGCATAAACGCGTATTGTGTCATCGAGCATGTCAGGGTTCAAGTGCGAGGTTAGCGTGAACGCACGGGCCACGCTCACAGCCTTCTCTGCAGAATGAGCCTCGCGAAGTGCGAGAGATACGCGGGGATGGCAGAATAGGGCGGTGAAGAGGGAGATGTATATGAGAGAGACCAATTCCATCGATTAATTGAGGCATCACTTGCGAAGTACTCCTCGAATACAAGCATATCAACAGCAATCACGAATTACCACACCAACCACATCAACCACACCACAATTACCACCTTCACACAACACGCTATGAGCTATCCGTCAGAAAAGCGTGACTCGCTCACGGGCTCTAGCTACCCAGACGAAAAGGCAGATATCGACATCAAGTCCTTCGAACCATCATCAACTCTCCCACCACGCTACAGCCCCATCGACACCACACAACCACAAGCATACGATCTCAGAGACACGAAGACCGACTGGATCTTCAAGGGCGCATTCAGTCTTCGTCTCAACCGCGACGACCCTAGCACCGAAGCATGGAATTGTCGCATCTCATCCAAGGCACTCGAGATCTTCCGCGCCGACGGCACCATGGTCGGCACAGCGGGCTTGCACTCCTGGTCCTCAAAGATTGATGTCGCCATGCATGATGCGAAGTCGATACCGGACTTCCAGCTGCAGAAGAAGGGCCTCTGCTGCATGATGTCTTCAAGGACCATGACATTGAAGGGCAAGACGTACACGTGGAAGAGCGCCTCGAAGATCGGTCTCAAGTTCAAGCTGCTCGATGAGGCTGGTGATCAGGTCGCACATATTGGCCCCACGAGCTGGAAGGGCCGCTACCGATTTGAGCTGAATAAGGCGGGCCTGGATGTCGATACCATCGAGGCTATTCTCATTACCGCACTGGCGATCAATGAGAACGCGAAGAGAGAGACCTGGGCCGCGTCGTCAGCGGCTTCGAGCAGTGCTGCTGCTTCAGTCGCTGTTTCTTAAGATGTCTGGGTTTGGAGTTGGATTTAGACCGGCGGATTTAGCTGAGCGATGAGATATCCCTTTGTACACCATATTTGTACTACTACACCTGTTAGAAATGAGACGTCTATCCATTATCGCAATCTTCCATCTCCGAGCTTGTTAACCAATTATTGATTATGCTGCACCCTATCTCACGAGAATCTGATCCAGAATGTGGCAGCCAACAGCGCGATCAATGCGCCCGGGACTGCATGAAATCTTGCCTCTCGTTTCTTCCCTACCCTCGCGAGGAAGAATCCATCTGTGCCCGCAACCAGAACTCCAATAATCATCAATATCAACGCACTTTCTGCCCACTTCCCGCTCCACGCAAAGACAAGTAATATGATGCCCGTGCCCAACTGCCGGACGCCCATGAGGGAGACGTAAGAGGTGCCATGGACCGTGGAAATGGCGATGTCTCGATCATCGAGGATCTTTGTGATTGGGAGGCCGAAGGAGTGGGAGAAGGTTGTTGGAAAGAATAGAGCTCGGAGACCGGTGAAGACAGCACTGAGGGCGAAGACGATGCTGACGAGCTTGAAGACTACGATGATGACTAGATCTGTTCCAAGGTCTTCCATGTCATGAATTTTGTATTGATTCTGGAGATTCGATAGATGCTGGCATGAAGTTGGTGAGCATAGCACAGCATCAGTGATTTATGTCATAGATAGACTTGCCATCATCGGATTTAGTTCCGTCCGATCGCTTCGCATCTGGTCTATCGCCGGACAAAATATACAGCACTGTAGGCTCAATCAGTACGCACATGCTCCCAGTCGTTCTGGGGGACGGCATGTCTCGTCCAAAATAGAGGTCCTGCATGTCGTTCTCTCTGCTGACCTCGCATGTCTCTCTTTTCTTAGCTTTGAAGCAGGCGAGATGAATGAGTTCTCAGTTCGAAGACATCCGGCCTCAGCATAAGACAGCACAAAGCAAGACTGCCCAGCAGACCAAGCCGAAACACATACAACCCAGTGGAATAAAGCTTGCCGAGGATGTCAAAACCGCTGTTCGCAAACGTAATGTGCGGAAACGAAAGCTTGCTTGGTGGAGCTCTTGGGAGTTTGAAGATCAGTGTGGAGAATGCTTGTGCGGATATATGTGCCTGTGTGAAACGAGGCCGCGTGTCGAGGATCATGGGCGGTAGCGAAGTATGCGCTGGTCTTCTGCTCGCCCTGTTCGCTGCTTTTTCGAAGTGCTGTTACATGTTGATGAAGTGAGCCAATCAGATCTGAGCTGGTCTACTTGAGTCCATGGCAGCCCTGGAAAGCCGCAGGGCATTCAAAAAGTATCTCGATGTGCAGCGAGCACGATCCGGAACTCCCACTCGTAACCCGTGAGACACGCGTTCGTGATGTCTACATTTTCGAAGTTCGAACGCACCTCGTGCTAATTCTAGTCGGGCACCTCAACGCCCTATCGCGCTCAATACAGATTAGCGCTAGTGATTCAGTCCAGATCTTGCTGCGACTCGTCTCCAGGGGCCCCTGCAGCAACTCCCTCTTGTCAAGACTCTGTGGCGTTCTTGTCGTCCTCACGATTGAGGAAAGCGGCGTCGAGCTGAAGTGAGCAGACGCGACGCGTCCGTCTCAGCTTCTCCTTTTCATCTTCTCACCACACAAGCGTGAGCGATTTGGGGAACTTTCGAGGTTGGAGTCGGCGAGTGTGAAGTGCCGACGAGGTTGGCAGGCTACTGCACGCTGACTGCATTGTGGGCGGAGAGCGTTGTTGACATGTTTTTGGTAGGCTATCGTGGACTAGAGGCCTCGTATCCGTAGTTGAGAATAGATGTAACAAGGATCTTGAGCGTCCCAATCGTCTTCTCCGCTATCTGAGAGGTTTTCGAGAACTGCTCGGCATCATAAATCTTTGACTCTGTTGAAGAGAATACGCTGTAAAGCTTGTCTTTGATATGCTGCACTGCAGCCTCACATGTCAATTGCTAAGCATTGCATGATTGATACTGCGACGGACGGTGGACATCGCAACGACGGAGGCCGGACACTTGATGGCATGATGTCGTAACTCAGTCAGCATCTTCAACCCGGCTGCCGAAGATTTGGTGGAGACAATATCGTAGTCAGCTATCTTCGATACTTGTCACCCATGCTTGAAGCGTGGCAGGGTCCTGATTGGCCGTGGAACTTCTGCGACAGAACAGGTTGTGGACGGAAATGAAAGGTCAATTGACGAGCAACAATGCTGTAACACGGGCATAATGAGCATCTGTACATCGAAATATTGCAGTGAGGTTGTATGAAGCCAGCGCACAGTTCTGGTCGAGCGTCGGTATCAACACTGGAGGCTTTTGTCGCCGCGTGTCCTGAGGTCCATGCACGAATTTAGATTCTAATCCTGGTTAATCTGAACGCCTCTGCCGCATCAGAGGCTGTGTGCGGCTGGGATATACAATCAAAAGTGCACGCTCCGAACATTCCTCTCCGTGACCTGCCCGTTATTCACCACTGTCACCTCACTTTTCGAGTTGCGACGACCGTCACTCGCAACTTCCTTGCGCTCGAAGGGCACTTTCCCGATTCCACAAATTGGCTCCTGCCGTCGACGGGGCGTGCCTTCCCTTTGTACTACAACCACGCCGATTAAAAGCCAACTTGTCTCTCCCTGGAGCCACAACCCTGGAAAGAAATACATTAGCTTCAACACCACCAAAGGCCCTTTTCAACCTCTCCCTTCCGGCCTCTCCGCGCCGCGAATTCCTCCTCTCCTCCTCGTCCTCACCTGTCGCCCTCTCACAGTACCATCCCGACCCCTGTCATGGCGGCCTTCAAGCGAGCAATTGTGCTCGCAGCCTCAGCGCTGGCGATCCTATTCCTGCTGAGAGCCTTCCACAGTGATGAGGAGCCTAACGCGGACCTGCTCCTTCCTCATCCTCTGCGGATGAACACACACCTGGAGGACACCTTCCCTCGCGAGAAGCAAGCACCTGCCGTCGCCGCTGCTGCTGCAGGTTCAAAAGAGTCGGCGGTCGTAAAAGCGTCTCCTCCAGCACCGCCACGGAAAGCGAAACCAGTCACGCAGATACCACTCGAAGACTTGAGACGCCGACCGCTCAAGCAGCAGCTCGAGTACCTGTTTCCATACGACCCGACCTCAAAGTTCCCAGCGTACATCTGGCAGACGTGGAAGACGACGCCAGCATCGGCCGACTTCGACGAGAACTTCCGCGCGGCAGAGGCTAGCTGGACGCAGCTGCACCCGACGTTCATTCACGAGGTCATCACTGACAATGTGGCCGTGCACCTGATGCGGCATCTGTACGCTTCGGTGCCTGAAGTGCTCGAGGCATACAATGCGCTGCCTTTGCCTGTTCTGAAGGCAGACTTCTTCCGCTACCTGATTCTGCTTGCAAGAGGAGGCATCTACTCAGACATTGACACTGCGGCGCTGAAGCCTGCTATGGATTGGGTGCCTTCGGAGGTGCCTCGCTCATCTTACGGCATGGTCATTGGCATCGAGGCTGACCCTGACCGACCGGACTGGGCAGACTGGTACTCGAGGAGAATCCAGTTCTGCCAGTGGACGATTCAGTCGAAGCCTGGCCATCCAGTGCTTGCTGACATCGTTGCCAACATCACTCAAGAGACGCTGCTGCGCAAGAGCCAGGGACGCTTGTCAAACAGACATGAGGACATTGTCGAGTTCACAGGCCCGGCACTGTGGACAGACACCATTTTCCGCTTCTTCAATGATCCGGAATACTTCGACATGAGCACGAGCAAGGGCAATATCACATGGGAGAGCTTCACGGGCATGAAGGCAGCGAAGAAGGTTGGCGATGTGGTTGTCCTGCCCATCACCAGCTTCTCGCCTGGCGTGAAGACCATGGGTGCTGGTGAGGATGACGATCCAATGGCGTTTGTGAAACACGCATTTGAAGGTATGCAACTCTCCCCTTTGGTGTGCCGTTGTGCTACACTCTTACTCCGTTTCTCCCGATTCGTACTGTGCACCCGACTAACATCTTTCTCTACAGGCACTTGGAAGCCCGAGTACCTTCGTCACATTGGCGAGGAGGACCGAGATTGAGCGTACCTGGATCGCGAACTTCACACATCCCTGGTCCCATATCTAGGCGAAACCACATCCGCGCGTTCTCGTTTCGCGCAACCAAACGCACAAAAACCTTCCATCTCGGAACGTGCAAACACTCCCAAAACGAAAAAGTCCGAACGATAACACAGGACACAACGCACACACGTTTACTGCCACAGAGTAGAACCCGTCTTACTCTTGAGAAAAACGCAACACGAATTCATGCGGCGCAACCTCCTTCCGAAGACACCAAGTAACCATAGACTTTGCTGGCATTTTAGCGATTGGACGGGCTCACGGCGCACGGCGTACCACTTCTTTCTTCTGCGATCGGCGTGAGCGTGTTCACTCGGTGCCTGAATACAGCCGCAAGGCAGCTGTCGTGTGACCATCAGCTGTACGAGCTGCTCTGTTCGGGCACACGAGGGACAGCACGACTGCACCGGTCGCCAAAAGCTTCAAACTTTTCTCCGATATCCTTTTCCAAGCGGCATCTGCGAGGCAACGATATGTTCAAGTGCTGAACTGCATCCAGGACGGCTTTCCTCTTCTCACAATTTTCGACTTTGATGTTTTTTCTTGTTTGGGATTACTGTATGAGCACATTGCGATGGATGGATGGATTCTAAAGAGCGGCATTTGGGCGCTGGAAATGGGTGGCATCTGTCTTTGATCGCATATGAAACGTAGCACGGGTGTCTTTGAGGGCATGTTACGGTACGAATCTTCTTCGCCTTTTAGAGCTGAAACATCATGCACTTGTACATATTCTGAGCGTGTATGTCCATCATAGCGAGGATGCAATACTGGTTGCGGTGTTCGACAGCTTAGCCCTTCATGCTCGACTTCTTTCGGTGCAACGTGTATTTCAAAGATGGTGGCCTTTTCAGGCGAGCCCCATGGCATGACGATGTATGACTTCAATGGCGTCTACTAGCAGCCATGCCATCGTACACTTGTCTGAGTCGTGACTTCTATCGTGGCCCTACAGTGGATCGCCGCTGGGATAGTAGAGTACCTGATGCTGATCACCATCTCAAGGATGGAGCAGGAGAATTTGACAGCGGAAATGGCTCCTGTCACAACAGCTATAGAGATATTACTATCCAGCACCCTCTTACGAGAATGCCGTATGTCTCGTTGCATGTTGCAATTGAGCCTTGAAACGATGAGAGCCACTGGTGAGATGGAGACCACATCGGCTTCCGTGGGGTCCGATATCTAAGAGCTGCCCACCTCGAGAAACAGATGTAGTCGGAGCTTGAAGAATAAATACCAGCGAACATGCTTCAAGATCAGAGGCTCCTTGAGAAGGCTCATCAAGAATGACGACCCCAAAGCATGTGCCAAACACAACGCCATACGCCTGGCCACACGATGGCTCCTTCAGCAAGGACACAACCGCCCTCGTGATCATAGACATGCAACGTGACTGTACATCCCTCCCATGAACGAAGTGCGGATGGGATCCTCGACTAACAACACAGAGTCTGCGACCCATCCGGCTACTTCGCCTCCCTAGGCTACGACCTAACACCCATCCGCTCCCTAATCCCCCGTCTGCAATCCCTCCTCCGAGCCCTCCGCTCCCACAACGGTTGGCGAGTGTACCACACACGCGAAGGCCACCGCCCTGATCTCTCCACCCTCCCCGCCAGGGAGAGACTGCGTAGCCGCAACGGCGGAGCTGAGATCGGGAGTCAAGGACCGCTGGGCCGTTTTCTGGTCAGAGGCGAGGAGGGCCATGATTTCGTGCCTGAGCTGTACCCGACGGAGGGGGAGGCGGTGGTTGATAAGCCGATGAGGAGTGCGTTTGCTTGGACGGATTTTGATCTCCTGCTCAGGAATGCTGGGGTGAGGAATTTGGTAGTGAGTTTTCTCTTTTGTTTGGGTGGGTCAGGTGAGAGTGAGGATGGAGTGCTGATGTGTTGGGGTAGATTGCGGGAGTGACGACGGATGTGTGCGTGCTGGGGACGGTGAAGGATGCGATCGATCGAGGTTACGACGTGCTCCTACTGAGAGACGGTTGCGCGGCAGCCGAGCCAGATCTGAATGAGGCAGTGATGAAGAGCGTGCAGCTTGAGGGTGGTATCGCGGGATGCGTGGCGAGCGTGTCAGATGTCATCGATGCTCTAAATGGTCAGTCATCGCATGCGTGAATGGCAGTACAAGAGAACATCAGGTGATGGTAGTGGTATCAATTCGTGTCTTGCATTTCATTCGTCCTGCTACACTAGACAGTGGCCAAATGCTCTCTTGCTTGCTTGCTGGACTCCTTCCCAGTCCTGTGTGATAGTGTAAAGCCGAACCAAGTAACGCCTCATTCAAGTAATATTCATGCCACCAACCCTCACACCAAAGCGCCATTGCGCATCGTGGGAGAATAACCTAGAGCAGCCAGTACACAGCAGCTCATATATCGTCGTCATAGTGCACTGCGATAAGCAGCAGCGAGGTGGATCGTGAGAAGTGGATCCGGAGTTCGAAGTTCGACGCGAGGCGACGCGTTTAACCGCCGAACCCGTACAGAGTGCGGCCCTGTCGCTTCAGAGCGTAGACGACATCGAGCGAGGTGACGGTCTTGCGCTTGGCGTGCTCGGTGTAGGTGACAGCGTCACGGATGACGCTCTCGAGGAACGACTTGAGGACACCGCGCGTCTCTTCGTAGATCACTGTGAGGGTTCAAGTCAGCAACATGTTTCTAGACCAGAGGAGAGGAGAATACGTACTAGCAGAGATACGCTTGACACCGCCACGACGAGCGAGACGTCGGATAGCTGGCTTCGTGATACCCTGGATGTTGTCGCGCAAGATCTTTCGGTGACGCTTAGCACCGCCCTTGCCGAGGCCCTTGCCGCCCTTTCCACCTGTGATGACAAGTCAGTGTCATGTTGCAAAGTCGACAGTGAGATCTGGTGTTGCAGCGACAGCGTCGTGGTGGTGGTGTTGTGCTGTGCAGCGAGGCTGTAGTAGCGCTGCAGTGGCGAGGCTGAAGTGAGAGCAACACCAAAGACGCGTCGCAACCAAAGTCACGATGCATCAACACCAGCGACGACAACACGCCCAAAACGCGCCAAATAATCGCTGCAACAACAAGCAAAAGGTGTACTTACGTCCAGTCATATTGATTTAGATGAAAGAAGAAGGCCTTCGATGGTGTTGTCGCAAGAAATGAAGCTTTCCGATGAATGCAGATCGAAAAGTCGGGCGGGAGTGGCAGTTGGAGTGGCAGTTGGAGTGGGAAAAGTGGTTGTAGAAGTGCAGGAGAGCGGAGGTGGGCGAAGGGCTTTATTTGCTGCGAGGCGGGCGCAGGCACCAGAAAGTTGATGAGCAACCGGGCAAAGAAGGCGCTAACGAGGACTCAAATGATCAATTTTCGACCGCCTGGAAAGCAGCACATCGAAACGCTGATTCTGAAAAGTTGCGCTAGCTGCTTTGAGCGATTGATTTGATGTTTCACTGCTGCCCCTGGTGCCTGAGGCGCAAGCTTGCTCCTCAATCCTCATATCTTGCTCAGCCCCAGCAATTCTCCTCGAAGTTGGAACAACTACTTTCGATGCAATGTCTTTGACGACTCGTGGCTGCATTGAGAGCATATGTAATGTTTATGAAACCTATGTGCAATTGAGCTATATCTACTTGCGATAATGCCGCGCCATATGCTTCATGATCCGAATCCCGACAGAGCCCAGCAGATTCCACCTCCAAAATGCATATCTAATAGTGTGAGTAGCTCGCAATAACTCAACTGATCGATAGAATCGAATGTCTGCCCCAGCTCAGATCACTGCTCGCCGCCTTCGGTCTCTCCCTCGACATCCTGATCTTCGTCCTCGTCCTCGTCCTCATCCTCCAGCCCAGATGCGGTGCCCTGCGCTCCCTCCATATCCTCGTCATCAATCTCGTTGTCGCCATCAAGCTCCTCATCAAGGTCAGGCGTTCCATTGGTCGCTGCTCCATTTGTGGCCTTGGATCGCTTCGTCGCGACCATTTCCGGTCCATCGAACTCTCCTTCTCCACCCCACAGGTGCGGCTGCTGCTGCTTACGCTTCTCGCCCGCCTTCGTTGGCTGATCCGCCGCGCCCCAATCAATTGTCGCCTTGCTACCGCCATCTAGTCCATCCATGAGCGCCTGGACTTCCTCCTTTCTCACAATTGTGCAGGTAAGGTAGTTGACAGAGAAACGATCCTGATCCAGATTCGCCTCACTCCTCATCAACTCCGCCACCAGCGGCCTCACCATCTCCTTGATCCGATTCACCGTCTGATCAAGGACGTGCTCACCCCTCGTACTCATCGGGAACTTCTCATGAAACTTGTTAACCTCCTCCTTGGTCAGGTAGTCCTCCCCTCCCTTATGCATAGCCCTGTAGAACCAGTGTCCGCCGTCCTTATCACGGAAGTTATGACCAACCACTGTCACGGAGTTGAACCAGTGCCGGAAGATGTTGAGGGCCATCCAGGTGTAGATGTCGTTGGCGTAGCTCATGCGCTGGATGTGCTTTGGTGGCGCGCCGATGGGACGCGTGATCTCCTTTGGGTAGAAGCGCGTTACGCGACACTCGACCGCGACGCAGCGCTGGCGGAGGTCTTCGTGCTTCTCGAGACAGAGTTTGCGGACTACCGGCTCGAGACCGGCAATCTGGTCGGCGTCGAAGGAGTTCCAGCGGCCGACGAGGTGGATGATGCATTCAGCGAAGATGGCTGTGGAGCGGACGCGTAGAGCAAGATCAACCCAGGCGAATG
>AZYM01000163.1:0-24564 GCA_000611715.1 Scolecobasidium constrictum UM 578
TACCTGGCCTTGGCCGAGGAGGGCGGCGTTAATGGTATGGGCGATGGCGTGCATGCAACCAAGATACTTGGAAACGTCGATGATGCCGACCACGTCTTGAAGAAGTTCCTCGATCGTGGCGTTGGATGAGTCCAGGTCGAATGTCAGGCCATACATGGCACCAAAGACTTTGTCGTAGTGGTTGAAGAGAGCGGGTGTACCAGTGTTAGCTTGAGTGAGATCGTTGTATACCAGCCTACAGTGCGGCAGAGGACGTGCCATGGAGTCAAGATCCTGTCAAGAGTCAGAACAATTACCTTGGAAGGAAGGATCGAGACCTATAACATACCACGCGCGAGAAGACGCCAGCTCCATCCTCGCCATATCCTGGCCGCTCCACCATATCAAATCGCCACCGGACAAACTCGCCGTTGCGCTTCGCGGTCGTGGACAATGTCGCCCCACCATCCTTGAGATGCTCACGGAAGAACTTCGAATGACGGCGCAAGATCTCCGAATGAAGCTGAAACGCCTTATCCGGCGACAGCATGATCAAGACGTCGCCATTGTTGCAGCGCGGATAACCTTTGAAATCCATGGCTTGACAAACGCGGTCGTCGTTAGCAGGCGAAGTAGACGATGGTAGCTCGATCCCTGATGCTTTGTGGTGCGGGTGTAGGCTGGAAATGCCAGTGTATCGAAAAGGGTGTTGTGGATGAAAGGTGTGAAGTTGTAGATGTGCGGAGGTGGAGTCAACACACTAGTTTTCATTGCGGCGTGTCGTACCTTCCTGTTGGCGGTGGCTAGGTCGCGACACGCGTCGTGGTGGGAAAGCGCGGTTGGCGGCGGTAAAGGAAGGTGGACTTTACAGCGCACCACGCGGGCAGGACATTGCAACTTCAAGCAATGTTGCGCTCACTAATCTAGTCTTGATGCGGTTTTCGATTTCTTGTGCTTGTGACTACTATCGACATCTTGATTCAGGTAGCTTTGGGCAGGTACTTGATGCCCTTCTCCGGACAGGTACTCTTCGCCTTACTGTCCGCGCCAAGTGCATGACCATCCCGCACACTCCCCTCCCAATAATGATAGTACCACACCTCCCTCAGCCTGGCTTCATCATCACATCCAAGGTAGGGCGTGAACCCACCATTCCCCTCCGCCAAACACAGCGCGATCTGCGCCCACGAATACGTCTTCTCGATCGAGGGCAGGAGACCGCAGTCTTCGAGCCAGTACGAGGTAGGCAGCGAACGTGCCAATCGTACGGTGGTTGCAAAGTAGTCGACTACTTCCTGGCCGGGCTGGTAATCGTCGTAGCAGTTCGGGTAGAGCGTGGACATGCATGTGCCGTGTTTGTTCCACTCGTGAGCCCAGAGGTCGGCGGCGGTGCCGTTTGTGCCAGTGATTGGTGGGTCATTCTAGATGAAACTCAATGTTTGATCATATCGGAGGGACAAGTGTGACAAACCTTCCACATGAACTGCATATAGTTCAAAAGAAAGTTCTGACGGTACCGCCGAAGGAGTGTGGGAATGTCATGGTGTTCACGAGCTGGGTCACATGAAGCCAGATACGAGCCTGAAACTGATCAGCGTTATGATGCAGAGGGGATACAAGGCGCCATAGCTGTATACCATTGCAGAAATTACCCCAAAGGCCATGGATCATCCAAGGATCAATGGCGCCGAGATCAGGATTGTACATCTGTGCCAATAGCACGAGCCCAAAAGGTCTTTCGACAAGGCATGGGTTTGCGAAATTGGCATCTCGTGAGCATGATACTGGAATGGCATTGTCTGAAGCGCCTGAAGGAGTAGCGATTGATTCATTGCCAGACCGTAGGAAGAACCAGTAGGCGCAGCCCAAGCATGTGATCAGGAGTATGCGAAGCAATCTATGCAAGGCAGATCGTGCGAGCGATTGAGAGTGCTTCGACGGTGATGGCTGACCGGGACTATTGGTTTTCTCATTCACTAGAGTAGAAATCGAAGCATGGCGTGAGTGAGTGTCATGGCCATGCGGTAAAGGAGTGTAGGCGACTCCCTTTGTCGATGGAGATTGCATGTTAGGATGTGGGCATCAACAACTAGGGAAGTTGAAGGAGCGAAGAGTAACTGAACGGACAAAGGAAGACACAGACTGAGAACGTCAAGCCATATTGGCTGGTGCCTGGTGTTTGGTGTCGATAGATCGAGGCCGCCCAGGCACAACAGATGGAAGAGATGGGCCAGGGCCCTGGGGCTGAATGACGTGGGGTGCGATCGTCCCAATTTTTTTGATGCTCAAAAGTTGCATTAGTAACCCACCTTCTTCACGCTTCTTTCCTTGAATACATACAGTACACTACTGAGCCGAATTGTCTATAAGACGCGTCCGTCACTTAATCAAGCGTTGCTGGATCAACTTTTTTCCCTCATATACACACAAAAGAGGGATAGCAAATCAACAGCAACCATGTCGGCACACAAGCCCCACCAAGAAATGTCCGACGATGAGCCCGAAGACGAAGCAGCCATGCTGGGCGCCGACGAAGCCGAAGAAGAGATCGAAGACAACGACGACGACGTACGAATGGACTCGGGCGACGAGGAGATGCAAGAGGATGAGGTGATTCTGCTCCAGAACGACAGCATCGCGCACTTCGACAAGCACACGGACAGCATATTCTGTATAGCGCAGCACCCGACGCGTTCTGAGATTGTGGCGACGGGCGGAGGCGACGATCTGGGATATGTGTGGGAGACGACGCCGCCGCCAGGACCTGTGCTGCCGACTAGTTATGAGAGTAACCCGCAGCCGAGGGAGAGGAAGGGGCAGGACGTTATCTCAAAGTTGGATGGACACAAGGACTCGATCAATGGCATCACGTTCACGTTACCAAAAGGCGAATACGTCGTTACCGCTGGACTGGACAGTCAAGTAAGAGTATGGCACGACAAGAAGGGCGATGGGAAGAGCTGGACATTCCTTGCAGAGGCATCGGAAGATATCGAAGACATCAACTGGATAGCGCCGTGTCCGAGCGGGGAGCACCCCAATGCGATTGCGCTTGGAGCTGGGAACGGCAGTGTCTGGGTGTACACGATCGATGCGAACGAGACGGCGTCACCCCTCACACCAGCACAAGCATACTACGTACACACGGCCCCATGCACTGCAGGAGCATGGACACCAGATGGCAAGCTGTTAGCAACTGTATCAGAAGACTCGAGTCTATACGTGTGGGACGTTTGGGGTGAAGCAGCTGAAGCAGGATTTGGTTCTTCGCAGGGCGCACAGCATATCATTGGGCTCACAGGAGAAGACGAGCGTTTCCTGGTTGATGGCGGCCTCTACAGCATAGCCATATCACCTAGTGGGGCGCTTTGCGCAGTTGGTGGTGCTGAGGGTGGAATCCGCGTTGTTGGTCTACCGCGCTTCAACGTTCCAGCCGCATCTGTCGGTCAGAAGGGAGCAGGTGCACGAAGCAAGACTGGCGGTGGTAAGCAAGCAGCTGCAAAGGGCGCGATGGGCAGTCAAGGCCAAACAGGTCAGATTCTTGCCAGCTTGCAGGCACAATCAGACTCGGTGGAGACCATCGCATTCGCACCGCTGCCAATCACCATCATGGCTGTCGGCTCAGTGGATGGGAGCATAGTGCTCTTCGACGCGGCACACAACTTTGCGAAGCGACGGAAGATCGAGGCAGCTCACGAAGAAGAGGCGGTCATCAAGCTGGAATTTGTCAAGGCACCAGGCCAGAGTCATGTGCTGACAAGTTGCGGCAATGATGGCGTGGTGCGGAGATGGGATGTCAGAGGTGGCACAGCCGCCGCTGCGCAAGGTCTGATGGGAGAGTGGAAAGGCCACAGAGGAGGTGGCGAAGGCGGCGGTATCTTGGGCTTCGTGCAGGGTGGTGATGCAACTAGAATTGCGACAGCCGGTGATGACAGTGTGGGATTGGTGTTCAACGCTCCGTTGAGCTCATGAGTAGATGAGAAAACAAAGAAGCCCCGGATGCATAATAGAAGGCGCGCTGACGATGCGATGAGGGTCATTAACGTTTAGATAGAATACGTCTGTCTATACACACGAAGCCAGCGAGACGAGCTTCAAAACGATGGTATCATGCCGCCCGAAACAATGCACAGTACCCAACACAAGCGAGTGAATTTTATCCATAACATCTTTCCAACGTTTCCATGTCCATCTATGCAGCCTCATACACAGGTCGTCCCTGGTACTGATTCGGCACAGCGTAGGTATTGCCCAACTCCACAGGCGCAGCAGGCCCTTGTGGGGCAGGTGCACCACCTGGAGGTGGTGGGTAAACCGGCTGCTGCGCAGGTGGCTGATATGGAGCCCCAGGCGCTTCGTGGAATCCTTGCTGTGGTGGAGGCACATACGAATATCTCGGATCTTGTGGTGGTGGTGGGCTACCCGCTGGACTTGGAGCGAACTGTGGCGAGACTGGACCATGCTGTTGAACGGGTGCGCTGTAAGCTGGCGCAGGTGACACGGGCGTAGGACCTGGATAATTCGACTCGGTGATTGTGGGACCCTGACCATGCGGGCCATCGTACTTAGCAGCACTGTTGTCGAACTTGCCGCCCGCAGCTACGGGTGCGAAGTAGCCACCTGCGCCTCCGTTGGGACCTGCGGGTGGAGGACCGGCATTGTACTGCGACATGTGTGGGTCGGTGCCTGGTGCTGGACCGCCGGCTGCAGCGGCGGCATTCTGCTTGTTCTTGCGCTTCTTGAAGAGGAAGAAAATGATTGCGCCGGCGAGGAGGCCGAGCGCGGCAAGGCCACCTACAACACCACCGACAATGGCGCCGACTGGAGTGCTGGACTTGTCATCGTCATCGTCGTCTGGGTTGGGTACAGGAGTTGTGGTGAACGGCGTCTGCGACGAGATGGGGAGTGTCTCTACACCAGAAGTCCTGGAGCGCGTAGCCGTCGTTTCGATGCTCGTCGAAGTATCAAGCAAGCTATCGAAATCCGAGCTTCTCAGCGCGAGCCAGGTCGCACGATCCGACTGGCCCGAGAACGTCGTCTCAAACTCCTGGAACGCAGACGTAGTCACTGAATCGCAGCTGTAGAAGCCCATGTTCATCCCGGGCACGGAGTAAGGGTAGCAGTACGGGTAGCTCGTCTGCGAGCACTTGACTATGTTCAGGTCCTGCTGGCAGGCCTGATCGCAACTGGCGAGGTCGACGGAGTTGTAACATGCACCTTGCATGGTACACGCGCCGGCGCCGCAGCAGCCCATGGTGTAGAAGTCGTCGGTGCCGAGGACGGCGGCGCAGTTGTCTGATGTTGCGCAGGTCTTGATGCCGCCGATTCGGCCGGCTACGTAGCCGCATGTATTGTCTGGGGCGAGCTAGAGCCTGGTGTGAGCAAATGTCAAGCCCAGGAGTGAGTTGGTGCGTTCTTACATATCCCAGAATCTGAGTAGCAGCTTGTCTCCTGAGCATGTCTCTTCGAAGTGGTGCCGTGGTCGGCACTGGCGTCCATCCTTCCGCGTCTCCTAGCAACTTCATCGCGACCGCGTCCGTGGCCGAGGGAGCTGGGTCAGGCCAAAAAGCACTCGCAACCTGCGCCATTGCGCCGGCAGCAATGAACGTCCTCATCATCGTGATGTTCGCGCAGACCAGACTTCACGCGATGACAACTGAGTGAAGAAAATAAGAGAGATCGACGGGAGGGAAAGCGGACGAAGCGAACAAATCCAAGTCAGGCTGAGCGAAGGCCATCAGGGCCGTATACATACATCCTGCCTCCGCGCTCCGGCATACGGCACAAGCAAACGGCCATTTCCTTTCGTGCAGACACAGCGAAATCCGCCCATCTCGTATCTGTGGGTCTGGACAGCGCCCGCACCTCGCGCGGGCAGCGGCAGGCTCTGCCTTCTCGAAGGAGCACGAAGGCGTTGAAGATGGGCTTGGAGGTTGTAAGGGTCTTGGACATGGTAGGCGGCGGAAGCGAGGAGGCTAGCCGGTTGAAGGTCTAGCTCGACGCCACGGCGATGCACTGTGGAGTAAAAATAGGATTTGTGCTTTGTCTGTGTCCTGGACGCGAGCCTTGCGAGGACTTGCAATTTAAAGATACTTTTCTGCACGCTGCTTCGTGTGCCACCAAAATAGGAGATGTGTGCACTTGCTGTACAGAGAATATGTCTTGTGATGGATGCTTACGATCAGAAAAGACTCAGGAAGAGGTGACCCGGCGGCTCCGCCAGCACGGGACGAGGTCCCACATTGCTGGGCAGCATGGGCTGTGCCTGAGCTTCTTTCCGGTGAAGCTCCTCTCGCGAGTAATTTGCTGCATCAAATGACACGATCGAATCATCAAAGATCAACCACCACGTGTCGGCTCGCGAGAGTTCCTTTTCCCGTGCAACCATTCCTTATAATCTCGAGGTTACAGCAGCAGCTCGTACACGCTGATGACAGGCAGCCTCACTGTGGCCGCAGAAGGATGTACCTCGCATATGGAGGATCTGGATCCCTTTGATCGCATCTGCAAGCCACGAAACGCAACAAACGGCGATGCTCGAATCGCTGCAGGGCGCAAGCCCCGTGTCGATCTTTCATCTTGAGCCCCACGAGTCTTTCCTTCGAGTGGACTGATGTTGAACATTCGTCCGGATCAGCTCCGAATCCGATGGCCACTTCCTTGATACTTGTACCGCCTGAGCCGCACTCCACTATTCGGTGAGCAGATCGAGCATCGTCTGCAGACATACCTCGGACGTATGCTCCACAGCAACAATGGTGTGCGAGCCATCACGAATTCGGAAACCAGCAATGCATGGAGAGACTCGGGAATGCCGAGAGACTTTGGTCTTTGCAAGCCTCCAGTGGCACAAAACACGATGAATATCTTGCGTTACAATAAGAAGTGCGAGCTACTTGTCACGACCCCAAATGACGCCCAGAGACACGATGTCCCCATTAGCCGTTGCACCAGCAAAGCCACGGACCGACCATACCGCAGCATCATGACTTGGCGCCGCTTCTACAGCCTGGAAGTATTTACTCGGGTTCGACCCATCCACAAAGTACCTCATGGTCGTAATGTCCAAAAGCCAAGGTGGTAGATTCCCGTCGCCATCTTCAGACTTGACGAACTCCACGGATTGAATCTTGTTGATCGCCGTGTTCCCTTGTCCGCTCGAGATACTGGTAATCTTGGAATTGAGCAACAGCTTGGGAGCGACTTCGAGTTTCCACGTTTTCACGGCCGTCTCGTTGGCATCGAACGTGCCATTCGTCTCGGGCTGCTGGCCTAGCCAAGCCGTCGTCATCGATGTGAGTCTATCATTTTTCGTTCTGAAGATCACGTAGTCGAGCGTCCACCCCAGCTCGAGAGCCTGTAGGTGGTTGAACGTTGGAGGCTTCTCGGGCAATTGCGCGTGGAGTATCTCTCCCATGATGAACCTGCCTGGCATCCATGTCTTCTTCTTCTTGAAGACTTCCTGAATGATGGTCTGTTGTTCAGGTTGCAAGCCTAAGTAGAACTTGCATAGTGGGAGATACTCTGGTGTTGGTGGACGGGGCACGAACTTGTCTCGACCGAACACGACACCCATGCTGAGGAAGCGCGTGAAGCCCTTCGTTCCCTTTACAAAGCCGAAGAAACCTCTCGAGGACCACCCACCAACGTCTGGCCTGCCGATACGTCGAACGATGTTAGCATTGGCCAAGGTGGTCATATCGATCTCAGACTTGGTGTCATCCGTGCCAGCATCTCCAGCTTGCTGCACGGTGGGCTTCGCATCTCCCTCACTTGGAACAGGTGGAGCGTTAGGCATTGTCGTCGGATTATCATAACGAGTGTCGAGGACACGATATGTGCTCGTTACCAATCGAATATGTCCAACCACGGTCTCAGTGTCATTTAGAGCTTCTCCCTCTTTGACGCGCGACCTGATGGTTGACAGACCAAATTCGATCTCGAAGATTGTCTCCGTGCCAAAGTCGTCGGAAGTCAATGCAAGCCAGTAACATGGCTTGTGGTCGTCAGCGTTGCCGTGTATCTTCCGTTCACCGTTGGCATACGTGATCTGGATCCCTTGCACAATGCCTTGCTTGAAGATACTGTTCTCCACCGTGCTGGTGGCCCAGATCGCTATCATGGTCGGCCGATATGTTGGATCGAGACCCTCGAGATCGTTGAAGAATCGCAGATCGCCTTTCATATCCTTTTGTGCCGTACCTGGAAGACCGATCATACGATAGTTCTTCGACTTGCGCTTGATTCGCTCTAGACTGGTGAACAGGAGCTTCTGAGGTGCCTGCGGACCATCCAACCAAGTCATGATGCCAGGTAGACCTCGAGTACTTTCCACGGGAGCGCTGTAGCCCAAGATGATTGGAACCTCGGCCATCTTTGCATCTGGGAGCATGTCGTCGTACCAAGTGCGCACGACAGGTAGCAACTGCTTGTAAACGAGTGGTTCCAAGAAATAGCTGTCGCGCTTCGTGTCGATGGCAAGCTCAGGTGCCTTGGTAATGAGGTCCACCTCATTCACAATCTTCGCCATCTCACTGCGGCAGACCTTGCGGGCTGTGATCAGACCTCCCAGAGTCGGCTTGAATGGACGGAATTGCAGCTTGGGTTTGCCATCGACCATTCTTTCCACTGCTCCGCTGGCCTTCTGCAACGCCATGCTGCGCGAGATCTTATGCGGATTCGTGTGGAATTGCGACTTCTTTGGTGGTAGCTGTGCAGCCTCTGCTTCGGCTTGGGCTCGATTGTACCTATCCATTGCCATCATGGCACCTACAGGGTCGCCTCGCTGGACAGCCGCCTCAACAGCTTCAACGACCTCAGCATCTCCGTTGGGATAGTCGTCCTCGTCGTCTCCAGTCTGCTCTTCTGTCGCAGCCGGCTCTGGTGCTGATGGAGCTTGTATTTGCGCAGGCGGAGCTTCTGTATCCAAGTCAATTATTGCTCCAAGAAAGATTAGCGGGCGACTTACTCGGTGGATCTTCGGCAGTCGACTGCTCCAGCTTGTTACCAATCTGATCATCAGGAAGCGGCGTAATGGTCGCAAGGTCGGCAATCTCGTCGGATGTCTCGGCCCAGTCAATTTTCGCCGTACCTCTCTGCAGCTCATACGTCGCCTGAGAAATCTGCTTCCACATGACCTTATAGTCCATGAAGTGGTCCATCAGCATGTTGGTGTAGATGGATGCATTCTCATAGTCCAGGATACTGTAGCGCCTGGTCTGGCGCTGGAAACTCTCAAGCGCAGTGTACTTGGTGAGAATGGCATATGTCCTCTGTGGAGTCATGGCTACTAGGTCGGGGAACGCGGCAGCCGCTTTGGTCATCGTCTCGATAGTCCATGGCTCCTCGGGTGCTTTAATGCTGCCGCCACCTGCCCAGTTGACAGCGATCGTGGTCTCAGTGCTCTTGTCCGTGGACTCCTTGTTGATCTCTCCAGAGATCTTTGCATCGATCTGGACACCACCCTTAACGCTGCCCTCGAGCTCGGCTTTGATCTTGTAGATCTTGCTTTTGTCGGTCACTTTCATTGACACGATGGCGTTGAACTCGCCGCCTTCTTCGAAGCCGGAAATGAAGCAGTCCTGTCGTGGTCCGTTAGCTGAAAATCCATGGGGTGGAAGAAGCTGGAAAGACTCACGCCGTAGACAGAAGTGAAGTCGGCTTGAGGCAAG
This sequence comes from Scolecobasidium constrictum UM 578, assembly GCA_000611715.1. Lineage (NCBI taxonomy): Eukaryota > Fungi > Ascomycota > Dothideomycetes > Venturiales > Sympoventuriaceae > Scolecobasidium > Scolecobasidium constrictum. Next base: position 9,651 of record AZYM01000163.1, read on the forward strand.
TTGTGGATAGCGTTGAAGAGCGTGTACTCCTCCGGTTTGTATATCTGATTCGTCACTTTGACTTGAAGATGGACTAACGAAGCGAGTTAGCCTCGCGTCGCAATGAAGCAGTACGAACGCTCATTGTAAGGAGCACGCGTTCGTAGCAGGCATTACTCACAGTTGATGTCCGAAGACTTGAACTTGTCCGAATCAACATAGTTACCACTACCTTTACCGCCGACAGTTGCTGTTTGGATGCTTAACGCTCCTGAGACATTCATCGAATCTGATCACGTCAATGAACGTCCGGCCTTGAATGTCCTACTACCTACCTGTTACATCCTGCAGCTTGTCCACAAATCTGGAAGAGTATGTCACAATCTGCGGCTTGATCCACGGCTGCAATTTCGGTTTCTGCTCATCTAGGAGCCATGTCAGACGGTCACGTGGTCAAACACACCTAAATACTGACCATCTCCAGTGCTTGCTGCGGTCGAGTACGCATTATCATCGGCAAGCGGTGCTAGCATGGTCCTCTTCGTGGCCTTGTGTGGGATGTCCTCGATGTAGTACTCCCGGACTCGATCACGATTGTGGTTGTTGTCCACCAGAACGGCATTGTCCAAACATATCTGCTGATTGTAGGAGTTGAAGCCTTGCCCAAGGCGCATGCCTAATTCCAAGGTTAGCAAGAATGCAATCAGTGATTACTGGAGCATCGGAAGTATTTCAACAGCGCGCATAAAGAGCATTGTTTCATTGCAACATCCGTCCCCCAGCACTTCCAGCTGCCATGATGCTAAAACCTCGCATAGGCTCCCCATATCTTGATAGAGATTATGACTCACTGTCGATTCATCAGTCGTGCTTTTCGAATCTATCGAATTCCAAAACATACCCATTGTGATAAGGCGCGAGTAGTTGCTGCTATTCCGTGAGCGACTGATCATGCACAAGATCACGGATTGACTTGCCGCCATAATTATTCACAGTCCGATCTGACTTTGACCGCCTACGCCTTCAGTGAATGCCAGTGCCATTCAGATGGACATTAGAATGTGGTGCTGCGAGTAGATCCCCAGTTCCTTTGAGGACGGGTCACAATGGTTGGTATGCTTCAGACCAGCCTGCGTGGCGCTTCTAGCTAGGTATTGGTGCACACCGGGCTAAACGGCTGAGATGAATCTATCAAGTGCTCATAGGTCTAGTTCATTGGAAGTTGCAGGTGTAAGCTCGGCTGTTCTAACGCGAGCATTGCATGATGGGCTGCAGGATGGTCCAGTATGCTGCCAGACTTGCTGCACCAGGTTTTCAGCTCGCTATCGCCAGATTTGGCCTTACTGGAGGTCTCATCACAGATCTAGAATTGAAGCTTTGAAGCGAGGCTGGGAGCTGAACATCACCTGCATTAGTGTCGCAGATCAAGGTGCGCTTGGGGTTCGGTGTCATGTCGGCGGTTACGTGAGCAAGGTTCTTTGAAGTTATTCCTCGTTTCCTATGCCGACCAATCTTTCAGTGTGAATTGTCCTACGAAAAGAATGCCTCGCTCTGTGCAGGCGAAGAGGAGCACCGTTGGACGACTCGTGACTGTGAGTTCCGTCAAACTGTACCGTATCGCTCTGCAAGCTACACGCCAGCCTTCAACCCGACCCTCGAGGAGGCTGTTGCACAGCTCTATCCATGGCAGGAGAGCTCGTCTTCGCACCACCCAGACTTTGACCAACAAGGTTGCCTGATGCCGAAGGCTTAAGATCAGGATTGCTCAGCGACCTTCTCAACCGCCGTCTCTGCTCAATGAGCATTCGGCCCTCCGTGCCTGGCACCTGCAGGCCATTTGCTTCGGCAGTAAGAACAACGCCTCCGACAGCTGCATCATCAGCTTGTTGAGATGCCCTGAGCTTCTGCATCGCCACGGCCAGCTTTGCCTGTGCTTCTTTCATATCCATCTCCTTGTCGGCAGACCTGCAAACATCGACAGCATAATTCACAATCCCGCTCCAAAACCCTTCTTCCTTGACAGGATTCCCTTCTTTCGTGGCGGGAATGGGCATCTTTGGCGGCTGAATTGGCGACACTGATGTCTTGGTCGCTTGAGCTTGATAAGCCGGTATGATCCTCTTGAGACGTGCTTCTTCAGTCCTCAAGCGTGCTTCGAGCCCTTCTCTGGCGGATTTGTTGTCCCTGGCGATAATAGCGCTTTCGATTATTTGAATGCATAGCACATACAGCTCCTCCTCTGACAGCTCGGACAAGGTGTATTTGCCTAGCTCGCCCATCAGTCCTTGCAAACGTGGATCGTCGTCAGTGCTCTTGAGCGCCGCGGTGGTATCGAGCAGCTTCTTTCGTATCGCTTCTCGATTTAATTTGGACTGTCGCCGTTTCATCTGGCTTTCCCAGAGTGTCTTTGCGTCATCCAGGTTGGTCTGATCTAGGAACTGATGTAGATAGTCCCCGATGACAGATTTGAGGCTTTCTATCACCTGTAGGATGGCGTCCTTCGTGTTTGTGATGATCTCGGTCAGCTCCGGAGGTACTAAGCTGATACCCGCGGCGCTCAGTCCTTGGCTCGTCGTGGATGCTACCTGATTAGCAGCATTCAGGACTACCACGGCTTTCAAGCCAACGAAGCGATGCTACATGATATGAGCTTGTGCTGTCAGAATATTGCATGCGACTGACCTGAAATATTTTGGGTGGAGATAATGGGTGATAGACGAGAAATCTTTGAAGATTGCCAAAACTTCCATTCTGCCCATAATGGAAGGACGCATCGAGCTTCATTGTGATCCATTTGTCTGGTTCTGGTCAGTGCTCAACAGGGACTATGCCGTGCTTGGGCACGTCACCTTTAGTGAGATCCTTGAGATGAAATGGAGACAGTGATCCGCCAGCAAAATGCTCGACGAAGAGCTCTTTGGCTACAAAAAGATCAGTTGAGCCTGCATTGCTATGATTAGAAACAGTTGTGCTGCGCGAGATTGCGATATTCACCGAGGACTTTGACTTTCTTCTCCTTCTGTTCATCAGCCTTCAGAACTGATGGTTCTGTTCTCTTCGGTGGCCATGGTCTTGTTGGCGGGAGACTGATCGCTGTCTCTGGCAACTTTGCTAGTTCCGCACCAGTCAATTCCTTAGGCGCCGTCGGAGTGAAGGGAACTTTGTCGAGAGGGCCCCAGAAGCACTTTGTCACATAGTACGTGTTACTGCGCAGTTGCGAGTTCTCCATCCATTGCACTTCAGCGGACAGCTCGATGTCGACCGGAAACGTCACCCATTGTCCCGACGTGGGGATGTTGTATGCCATTGCAGCGTTGTCAATGTCTGATTAGGCTCGTGAGCTATTGCAAGTGCTCATGTGAAATTGGTGGACAGCAAGACCAGGTGTTGAGACCTCACTCCTTCGTGGAAGCTTATCCGGGCCTACCTGAAAATGGCCCATCGATGTTACCCCAGCGCTACCCTCGAACCTCTCTACACGAGGCTGAACGGATGCGCCGAACTAGTGCCGCAGCTGAAAGTGTCCATGAAGTCGAGAACTCGAGGTCAGCAAGGAAGCTGTTAGACTTGCTGCTTGCATGCAGAAGTGCAGCAAGCTAGCAAGATGCATACCAAGTTTCTCATCCATGGATGGCATGAAGGTATTGCTCGGTCCTTGCATACGGAAACAGCAGAAGCTGGACCACGATACCTGACCTGCAGAGCTCATACGCTGAGGAGAGAGGTACATGTGCACCTTCTTCGAGCTGAAGCTGCTGCAGACTCTCAGTGACCGTCTTTTCCAGATTGTTAATGACCTTCATGTAGCTAGCAGCCATATTTCGTACGCGATCTTGGTCCCAGCTGGAAGTGGATTGCGTCTCAAGAGAGCCTGCCTCTCCTGAAATTGTGCTGTACCCGCAGACTCTCAGGTCAGCCGAGCCTTCATGATTTTCCGAGGTCTCTTCGTGCTCGACGCTCGCAGACCAGAATAGGAGCTTCACAGTGACCTTGACTTTCAGCTGCTCCTTGACATCCTTCGAATGGCAATGGGCGGCCAGACAGATTCCTGCATCAGCACCTAGGGAGAGACCTCGTATGAAGAAGTCTCCGTAGAGCTGACGAAATTTTTCAGCTCCATCCTGCCCTCGAAGCAGCTTCAGAGCATTCGGTGAGTAGGTTGGAAACTGGTCAAGGACAACGCGGCCAACTCTGTAAGACGCGATTCTGGAGCTTTGAATACCCTGTGATCCATGCGCCGTTAGCGTATTTCTTGACGTGCATACGCGAAGCTTGAACCTGCATTCTCATTCTCCAACACCGTCTTGTCGTATTGCCCGCTCCCTTCACCTTTCAGGAATGGTGGACCTATGGAGATCGATCCGCTGACGCTCATGTGGTCCGAATTGGTCTGCGACTGTGAGCTGAAAGCATCCCTGTAAGTGTAGCTTTTCCCGTTCGATTCGTAGACCATGCTGCAATTCTTTGCGCTCGTCGGCTCGAATGGTGAGTTGTCGACCCAAGGTCCAGCCTTGAGCATGATGTCCTTCGATTCGAAGCCTCCCAGTATTGGGCGCACCGTGTGGTTCCAGGGTACGGCGAATGCATGACCTGCTGCTGCCTCCCTACTCAAGGAAGGCCTGGTGAGATCGAAGTCGACAGAATCGCCCATGATCGTATTCAGCTCGATGCTTGCGATATGATCTCGGAGAGATCGCAATGGTATAAGTCAGCCAGAATATCGTGGTCTAGCTGGACCTTAGGATTGCTCTTATGCAGGTCGATGACCAAAGTACTGGAGACATGCATGCACGAGACAAGACCTGCCATGTTCACTAGTGTCATGCGGGCTAGCCTTAGTCCTAGCAGTTCTTCCAGGCTAGTACCCAGACTCAAGGCTGAAGCTGCACAGTACTTGCTGCAAGCTGAGCGACTCCCCTTGGGCCCACCCGTGACCATTATGTTCACAGCGAACAAGTCCATCGCAAGAACTCCATAGTAACCTGGCACCTCAATGCATTGATCACTATGGCCATACACGACAATCACAATCTCGGTAGCGCGAACCCACCACTCTTCGTCAAGGACAACTCCAACCTCCTCGACATCGCGAGAGCAGAGCAAGAGAAGATCAAAGCCGAGCAAGCGCGCATCCAAGCCGAGAAAGATCGCATTGGAAGTTTAGGCAATTCGAATGATCTAGACCTGTCATACCACAATTGTCGCGTGTGGATCACATCGAAGAAGAACCCCAAGCGTGCCGTCGACACAGGAGGGCGTGTGTTTGCGCAGCCTTCGCATTTCCGTTCCGTGATACTGACTGACATACTGTACAGCTCCTGCGGACTCGGACCCGCCCGGCAAAGGCGTGAAGACGGTGGTTCATTGGAACGGCGCACGATGGAATCAGAACCAGTGGATCAGGCTCATCAAGTCCGATGTCAACAATATGAACTCCGGATGGTTAATGCAATGCGACAAGAACGATTATCTGGGCAAAGACAACAACAGATACCAGTTCTATATTTATGGGTACAGAGGCAAGTGCGCTTTACTGCCCAACATTACTACGAATACAACTGCTTATTGGACCATCTCGAATGAGGGAGGGTATTGGCGGTGAGTCTCGATCGCAAGATCTCAGCCTGAGGTCTGCCGAACTTCCGCTCATCAGATGAACGCTGTAGGTTCAAGAATTGGATGGAAGCACCACATAGTAATTATCTGGACGTGTCAGAGAAGTGCGCGCCCATGTCCATATGTGTAAGGCATCTCATTGATTCTGAGAAGGACTTTCGATGGAGACGGAGGGCCAATGGTCACCAAACCTCGAGCTGAGGGTGATGCACGCGACTTCCAGCTCTTCACTATCGAAAAGCTAACCAACATCCCTCTCGCCATGTCGTCACCTCCCCAGTTCCTCAAGAAGTCATATGACAAAGCCCGCGTTGTCATCAACACAGCGTCTGGCATGAGGTGTCTCGATCTAGGCGCAGGTGAGTGCCCTCTCGTGTTCCTCGCATACATCGAGGCTGATCATATTTGCCCAAGGCGCCAGTGATGGGAACGCACCTCCTGGCGCGGCATGGTGCAGGACGAACGAGGACGGCGTCAGCACGTGGCAGATCCTGTATCTGGAGAGGCTAAGAGACGCCGAAGACACCGAGTGGCGGATAAAGGCGCTCATCGACAAGAGCGTGTGGTATCTGACCGTGAAGCCAGACAATGACTTTGAGCCTTGGAGGACCAAGGATCCCAGTACCCCTACTGCTGATCACAGCCTCTGGCACATCAAGCAGACTCCATCGGGCTTGTTCAGGTGAGTGTTTATTCCCAGAGATACCTTTTCGTGGATCGCTGCGGTCGTTGGCTGACGTGGTAGTAGGATTCAGAGTAAGAAGTCGGGAATGGTACTTGATGCGGAGAACCTGGGTAACGTGGCTGATCTCAAGCTCAATCTTGATGATGCCGGTGCTATGCGTGGTCAGTTGTGGTCTATCGCGAAGCTGCCGCAGTTGTTGGACAAGCCCGCTCTCTAGATAGAAATCATGTTGAACATGCCTCGTTTACTGTTTCTTGTGTATACGGCTCAGCTGGCAGGCAGTGCCTAGTGAGGCTCGTCGTGGAGCCTTGGGACTGAATGGCCATTTAGGTCATCGTTGAATAGTACTGATGGATGCCAACGCTCGTCCTTAAACAGTGGGAGGTATCTTTGAGATGTGTCTAGGCATGACTGAGGGCCCAAAGCAAATACATAGATGAGAGCTTTTCGCAGCCAGTGTTGAGTGCGAAGCGCTTTCCGCGATACCATCATTCTCAAAGCCAGATCGTGCTCCTGGGATGACAGTCTGGGTTAGTAGTGACAAGAGAACTAGTCACCAACAGCATGATGGTTCAATGCCGTGCGCATCAGGAGAGAATCTCTTCTCGACGCGTGATAGTTGTTGATATATCGCGCAGCAATTATGGTGGAGGGATGTCGCGTGAGGACTGCCATGGATGCATGGATAAATCCGGAAAAACTCGCACGGAGCAGCCCTACGAGCGAATCGGGATCCGCAATTTTTTCATCATCGCGCGCCGAGGATCCGTAGGCATGTCAAGCGAGCAAGCATCTGACGAAGGGGGAGCAAGAAAGCAAGGAGAAACTCTTCAATCCATCATCTTCGTCGTTGTCGTTGCTGCTGATATTGTTGTTCTTGCTGTTGCTGTTATCATTCGTCGTCTAGCGTGCGTTACACAGATCACCCGGTGCGACGAGAGCTTGCTTCTGCGTGCCAGTATTCCCTGGTTAGAGGAGAGACAGTCCATCATCGTAATAACACCAGCACCGACCACGAACGACACGCTCCCTCTCCACACGCGGAGAGTCGCCCATCCATACATTCATTCGATGATACGCGACACACCTTCAGCCTGGACAGGCAGATAACGTCGCCGTCGCTACGACCATCTACCTACAATCACTATATAAGATCCTCGCATCGGCAGCACCCGAGACGATAGCGAACCATGTCGTTCAACTTCAACTGGTCGCCGCTCATCGCGGACACGTCCCGCGCAAAGGAGATGCTGACGGCGGCGCTGAACAAATCGCCCAAACCGCCCATCATCGTCGACGACATCATTGTGTCCGAACTTAACCTCGGCGAGACGCCGCCCGATCTGGAGATACTGGAGATTGGCGATCTGGCCGAAGATCGCTTCAGAGGCATCTTCAAGATGGCGTATAGTGGAGATGCGTTCCTCACGCTGCGCACGAGGGTGCAGGCGAATCCGCTGAATACGTATTTGAGCACCAAGCCGGACTGGACGAACCCGGGGCCGTTGGCGGCAGCGAGTGGATTGACGATTCCGCTGGCGATCACGCTGTCGGATATCAGATTGTCTGGATTTGTGATTCTGGTGTTCAGCAAGAACAAGGGCATGACGCTGGTGTTTCGGAATGATCCGCTGGAATCGCTCAAGGTCAGCTCGACATTCGACAGCATCCCCTTCGTGCGAGATTATCTGCAGCGGGAGATCGAGAAGCAGCTGCGGAATCTATTCATGGAAGATCTTCCAGCTATCCTGCACAGACTAAGCTTACGGCTGTGGTCACCGGAGTACAGAGAGTTGGACGATCGGTTGATGGAAAAGGAGAAGGAGGAGGCGAGCACTGCACCTGTAGATCCACTGGCGAGTCCACCGCAGGATCCTGCAGAGTGGCTTGGTGACTCGGTGCCTTCGTTCTCGCTGGACCCGGATAACTACCACGCCTCCTTCTCGCAGAAAAATCTCCTCCGCCTCGCTGCGCTGAACGACTCGCATCGCACCTTGTCCCTCTTCACGCCGCCGGTAAGAGATGCAGTCTTCAGAGCGTGGGCAGGTGCGAGCGAACGAGGCAGCTCTGGCGTGCAAACTCCACTGCAGGCTACCATACCCACACTGTCACGAGCAGCGTCACATTTGGGCAGCGCAGCGAGCTCGTCGAGTATGCTGAGCGACCCGGCAAGCGAGGCAATGAGCAGGACAAGCACATCGTACACCTTCCACGGCACGACGAGTCGCTACAACGGCCGACCGCGCAAGGCCAAGAAGCGCGTCATCAACTTGCGGAGGAGCAATACTGCGCATCCGGATTCGCAAATCTCAGATTCGGTCACGGAGGCATCAGGCACGCCGGAGAGCAGTATCGCGCCTTCATCGGCACCGAGCATTATCTATGAAGAACGCGCCGAGGATCAATTACAAACGCCGCCACGGACACCTCTCCTCAAGCACAGACGCCACCGTGCATCAAGCGTGGACGAGACACCGCGCGCGTCTATGCTGCTCTTGGGAGGGCGCCTTGCGTGAAGGGGGTTCTTCTTCTTGGTTCTACGCCCGCCCGCATACACCCCACCCGAAAACCCGGCGCTCCTCCCCTCAACCTCAGGGACAAGCAAGAAAGAGAAACCCAAACGACCCACCCTCCGCACGTCGTCTACGCACGACTTCGCGCATCACGCACCCTCATCCTCCGACCTCCTCCGCACACTCTCCAGCGAACGCCTCGCCTTCGGCAGCAGCGCGAGTAATTTCGGCTCCCTGGGCGCACCCTTCAGCCCGCCGAGCGAACCGAGCGTAGCGAGCTCGAGTGGTGGTGGTGGGAACGGCGGGATCCTGGAGCAGGCGTGGTTGAATAAGATTGCGAAGGATATTGCAAGGAAGGTGGAGGAGGAGAGGAGGAAGGTAATGGATCGGGAGAGGGGGGATGGTGGGAGAGGGGCGAAGATGAAGGGGAGGCAGGTGAGCGTGGAGGAGGAGGTGGGAGGGCCGCCGCCGGCTTATGCTGTTTGATGTTGATGTTGGGGAGGGTATTGGATAGGTTGTGTTACTACTACTACTTGAGTTGATTGAGCGTTTTTGTATGATGATTGATGAGGGTATATCAAAATTAGGGATTTGGTGAAGGGTCGAGACTCATGTAGTCGTGGGAATTGGAATCGATGTGTAGTAGTAGTGCTGGAGTACATCTACTTACACTCTGTGGAAAGAATGAGAACACCAAAGTTCTTTGCTGGACATGAACTCAGTACTTCTAATATTTTTCCACTCTTCCTAATTACTACACATGACAGCTTTATTTCACGACCCACTTTGATGAACACACGGACTTTCCACAATCTCCGACCTCGACTCGCGACAACTTTCAAATCTTCGTCTCCAACATGATAGCTTCGTGAACCACGTCTAGAAACCTCGCTCTGGTGCGCTATACCGATTGAACTCGTCAGAAATATGGATTGGCGCTCCGCCGTCGCTGCGCTTTGAGAGAGGTGTGGAGGAGCCACGATACCATGCCACGAAGAAGCAGAGGCTGCCAGCAATGCCGTCAACGGCGCATAGGATGCGATCAGACCTTACCATCATGTCGACAATGCCTCATCACGAAGCGTTCGTGCTCTGGCCCCCAAAGCGGCGCCACGATCATCGACCAGAGCGCGGCTGTGATATCGCGGTATCAGCGTCCCAAGCCAGAGCTATGTGTACAAATCGACCAGGGAAACGCAATGCTGGACACCTTCGTCGCGCACTTCATCTCGTTCCTGACTGCGAACACGGGTGGTCCGGGAAAGTGGGCTGTATTTGAGGGGATGCAGGATCTCATGCTCACGTCGAAGGAGAGGGATACGGTGACCATGTCCGTCGCGCTCCACGCCGTGTCAACAGCTTACATCGGCATCACCTCCCGAGACCGCGACATCACCGCCCAGGCACTGCGTATGTATGCTTTTGCAGTGTCGGCGCAGCACCGTGCGATCGCGCGTAGGGAAGTGCCGAGGATGAGCACGATATGCACGACGGTGCTGCTGAGTCTCTTCGAGAGTGTCTGTCCGACGGGCGAGGGGGTCTATGCGAGGCACCTGTCTGCTGCGAGGAGGATGTTGGGGCTCGCGAGAGGGGAGGTGGAGGGGAGTGTGCTGAAGAGGCAGGTGGGTGTGCATGTGCTTTATCAGACTGTATGTTCTTTTCCTTTCCCTGTATTTCCTCACCTGTGCATGAGTGGGGAAGATGCTGATTGGAAACGCAGTTGTTTACTATGGTCGTCGGTCCTGCGGTTGCGGACGGTGAAACGGGGGACCTGGAAAGTGCATGGCAGGACTTGTGCTTGTTCCAATTGAATGATGCACCGCAGGTGGTGGATCAGGTTCTGGAACAGCTGTTCCTGCTCGCGGCGCTTTTCACTGGCCACAAACGGGGTTCGAAGCTTCAGAGCAAGGACGTGCAGGCACGACTCGATGCGATCAGCACTGCCATCGAGGAGTTGTGGTCAACGTTTCAGAAGGAGATGGGCGGCAGTGGTCCCGCTCACCGGTCGAGCACATGCGGCGTCAAAGGGATCCTCAATGGCAAAGACGCCATGACAGTCCTCACACTGGCGTATTTGGAGACTGCACGCTTCATGCTTACATTCCTTACGCCTTCCAACAAGCACGCAAGGGTCAGACTCCAGGAGCACAGCAGCACGATACTGCAGTGTACCGCTGCTTTGTCTACGCACTCGATAGGCTGCGCATCACTGCGTATGATCTTCTCGCTCACACTCGTGGCTACGTACGGTCCAAGCTTGGAGCTTCGATCAGCCGCTGAGAATATGCTAGAAAATTGGCTTCAAATCCGTGCGTTCACGGGACTTTATTCTATGATGAAGTACGAAGGTGGACGGCTTGCCATTACCACCACTACTACGTGAGACCAGCGTCCAAGACTACAAGACAAACGCGAAGAGACCAACGAGGCCGACAAAAGGCAAGAAAGAGCCACTCATCCCCACCTTGCCACCCACAGACACCGTCGCAATCTCCACAGTACCCGTCGTGTTCTGTGTCTCGAACCAATTCGCGCCCACAAGAGATAATCCCGCCTCGCTCGCAAACCCCGAAATATTAAACACGAACCGCTGATTCAAATCGCTCGCGTTGAAGTCCTGGAAGCTCGCTGGCATCTCAAATGACGCTGCTGCTGCTGATGCCGGAGTTTCGTAAAGCAAGAACATGTACCGATGCATTCCTGTGCCGACGCCGGGTTGGGGATTGATGTACGGCGCGATATCCTTGCTGCTACCATTGTTCGCAGAAGGGAAGTAGGTCATCCAGTGCAGGAGGGGTGCGTAGGTTTTGTTGTCTCCTGCGATACCGCCTGGGGCGTCCAGATCCAGGAGGGCGAGGAGGTGGGATGTGTTGCTCGTCGTGTAGTTGGTCAGGGAAATCGTGGGTGGGACGGCAGTATCTGAGAGAGGGCGAGTGGTTAGTAGGTCGATGGCATTTTCAAGAGAGGAAGAGAGTCAGTCTACCATTCAGCGGGATGCACGTCCCATTGGAAACTTGCAGACCGCCGTAGGACGCAGAGACGGTGCCGTCGGTCTGAGGCGTGTAACCTGGAGGAGTCTGTGCAAGTGCATGACCCAAGAGCACGGTATGTAAGAGCACTTGCTGGCTGGAGAGCTTCATGGTGCTGCTTGTAAAGAGGTGGGCGATACTTGGAGGGCTGGGTGTCCAGTGGGCGAAGAAGATGCTGGAGTGAAGCTGCTGAAGTAATGCTGCTTCAAATGCATCCTGCAGAAGTCAGATTATATATCTCCAGTGGATACCTCATCTCGGACGCTTTCAAAACCATCATGCTCATTAAATCCGAAGTTGAGGACGACGGAGTTCCAAGGCTGACCAGCGCGCAACTACAATCAGGCTCGTTGCGCACCTAGACTTAGGCTTCATACAGTCTGGTAGACCCACCTAGTGGATCCTTCACGGCTTTTGGCAGATGGCTCGTGGAGTCGCTCTCGGTCCCTATCGTTGAATTCCAGCATATTTTGGTCCGTCGCTGAGTCAAGACGGGTTCAGTGAGGATGCGAGGCCAGAGAAATACCTCGTCGAAGATGAGGCTCGTCTCAGCCTCGTGCAAGCTAGCGAAAGATACCATATCGAGTTAGACGTTCGATGTCCATGGGTCCGATAACTCCGATGATTGGACGCTAGCGAAACCTGCCTAATTGGGATGGGTAGTGTTGGTCAGCATATGTAGGACTGAGTGTTGTCTCTGTTGTCAGGTGACTTCGATCAGATGTTGTCTTTCCTGGCTGCGTTAGAGAACCCTGTGGCATACAGAAGTCTCATTGAACCAGTCCAGGCGACATATCGGTAATGCAAGCAATCAGTTATCGAGACGCTTTGGTAAGAGCATTTTTTGTAAACACTTGAATATCCACGTTCGCAAAGAACCTGTGAAGGTATCTATAGTACATCCCACGAAGCCATTATCCTCCACCTCTCACCATACTCTCACACCGAAGCCCAGGGCTTGGCTAGATGGCGAACGCAAACATGCCCAAGACAGCAGTCAACATAATGAGCGCGTTCTGCGCGCTATCCTTGTGCCCGCTCGACTCTTGCACCACCTCAGGCGTGGAGTTGGAGGCGGTGCTAGAGGACGTGTTCTCCGTCTGGAACCAGTTCGCCGCCACGAGACTGACCGCAGCATCTTTCGTGAACCCTCCGATGTCGAACATGACTCTCGCCGTAATGTCTGTAGCATTGAAGTCCGTAAATGATTGCGGCATGACAAAGTCGGCGACCGGAGCCCCGGCATAGCAGAGGAAGAGCAAGCGGTGCATTCCTGTACCTGGCGCTGGCTGCGGGTTGCCATATGGCGCGATATCGTTTGCAAAGCTAGCATTGGCTTGCACAGTGGATTCACCGACTGGGACGAAGGTCATCCAGTGTAAGACTGGAGTGTAGGATTTGTTGCCGTTGATGCCGCCAGGAGCATCGAGGTCGAGGAGCGCCACGATGTGAGAGCTGTTGCTACTGCTGCCGAGTGACGTGAGGTCAACTGATGGCGAGAAGGTCGTCTCTAAGATATCAGGTTGATCAGCTTTGATCACATTCAACCCGACCTGCGTCTCCGAGAGCATTACATACCGCTAAGAGTGATTGGAGCGCCGTCAGATACTGGGGTATTTCCGTAGCGGACATACACACTTTGATCGACCTGAGGACTATAGTCTGGTGGTGTCTGGGCCAGAGATCCACCAAAGAAGGTCCATGCTGCGGCGACTTGGAGCGCCTGCATGCTGGTGAACTTCATGTTGGCTCGGGATCAGAAAAGTTCAGCGCAAGTAATGCGACTTGGAAAAGGGAGAATACAAGGGTAGTTGAGTACAGGAAGTGTTCGAGTGCTTGTTTGTGGGAGAAGTGCCTGAGTCCTGCTACAAACCTTGGGCCTCGAAGCGTGATCTTTATATGCATCTCCTGTGCCTTACCATCCCGTCACTGCCGACATTTGCACACCACGACTGGCTTTGTAGTCGGCAACCGAGATGAACATCGGAATTGTCCCGGATTGGAGTCAATATGATACATTCTACGGGTGTTACGGCCGCCAGGTTCGCGGTTCATTCAGCAGCGAAGGTGATGAGCATGTAAGCAGCAGCCATGCTAGAAGCCAGTCGAGCATGCTATGCTGAGGCATCGGAGCTCTTCACACAGAACGGCATGTCCTGGTGCTTCAGTCTACGCTCACGGATGATCGGGAGATCTCCAAATCCTATTGCAATGATGTCGAGCTCGTAGCGTACTATCCTCATGGAAGTTAGACTGTCCACTCATAGCATAATGTTGTCAGCATGATCTTGAGCCACTCAGGTTTTCTGATGAATCCAGTTCCACGCAAGAGGAAAGAATACGACTGAGGCGTGTCGTGTCAAACAATAGGAGTGAAGTTGCGCGGTGCAATACTGGATTTGGCATAGGCAGGGCGGGGAAATTGTCGTCCGTGCGGGTTGAGGCCCTGGTATCAATGTTACCACGTAGATCTGAGCATTTCAGGCGCTGAACAGATACCGGTGGCGTAGAGGTGCCTCCCCCGGTCTGCACGTACCCCCGGTCTGCACGGCCGAAATTTTCAGGTAATACCTTATAAAAATAATAATAAAACTACTTATATCTTAATAATAATAGTTACTATTAAAGTAGAAATTTACGCTAGGGCTAATCCGACTGTACGAATCGTATAGGTAGTAAAATTATATAGTATTGATAGGTCTACGTTATCGAGGTACCTCGCGGGGAAGACTACTTCCTAAGAAGTATACCGATAGTAATATAAGCGCAAATTATTACTACTATAAGAGAAGAGGCTTATAAAGTATATTAAAATACTTACTAATCGCGGTTAGGCCCTATCCTATCTAATAGTTTAAAGATTCGTAGTAGAAATTAATAAAAAGAGCGTAGGGAAAAACTAGCCTAGGAAGTTCGTTAAATATAACGAGAAATATCTCGCTAGTAGCTTCCTTTAGGCTATTAAAATCGCGTGTAAAAAGGTAGATTTAGCGAAGTCTTATTAGAGATAGTTTAACTAGGTTTATAGGCCTATTCTAGTTATATCTTAAGTCCTAAAACTAAGTATACGTAGTTAAACGCCTCTATCGATC
>AZYM01000166.1:0-97763 GCA_000611715.1 Scolecobasidium constrictum UM 578
AATAATAATTAAGATAATAGTCCCTCTATATACTATAGGATCTTATCACGTAGTCGTACTATACGGCTACTAAAACACTATAACGATGCTTAAAACTTTATATATAGAGAATAAGGTACGTAAAAAATATAATACTAAAGTTTTAGCTATCTATATTTACTATACGTAAGGTTATTAATAAATATATCCGTATCTTTATATAATTTTAGTAGCCGTGTAGACCGGGGGTCCGTGCAGACCGGGGGAAGCACTCGTAAAAGCGGCGGCTACAAACGGGATCTCCTGGGCACCTTCGTCCTTTGCTTCTTTCCCAATCATCGACACTTGAAACAACCAGAATGCATCTCGAAGTGGGGGCATGTGGCCTCCAGATGGCCCCTATAGAGCATACCAACGAAGCTGAAACTCATATCGCAGCCCTCTCTGGCCCCTGGGAGCCTGGTAACCGCAGCACCGTTCGCGAGCGCGTCTGAGAGAATCCTTCATGCAGGGGATGAGACTGACACATGCGCCTCAAGCACTGCTGGCTTCGCCAGTTGTGTTGGCCATTAAGCAAACTGCACCTATGTTCAAGCTGCATGAGATCTTCAATCTATGCGCTTGGCGCAAGGCTTAATATTGCGTCTGCGATCTGGCTATTATACCTCTGGTTGTTCCTGTCTCCAGCCTGGTGTGACGACTATATGCTTATATCTATCTTGCAAGGCGCTTCAGTCCTGAGCAACTAACCCTCGGCCCGGATAGCCCTTGATCAAATGCGGTCTGATCTTGCGCGTCGCATGAGAAGCAAGGAGCACACCCTTCTTCAGCAAGCATGGAGCAAGTAGGACTCAGCGATGGTACAGACTCATCGCAGGTCAGCACTTCCAGGTGTTCAACTGCGCAAAGGACCTCGACGACAGCAGATTCTCTTCCAGCGGACAGTAACAAAGCCGTGGCGCAGCTAAATCATGGCAACCCGTCGAAACAACATTCTTCTCTTGCTGACTGGATCCCCGAGCTGGTCAGCTTGACTTTGTCAATACTCAGCCTTGCCGCTACCATTGGACTGGTCTCCTCGCAACACAATCGGCCATTGCGGAACGTTTTCGGCGCCGTTACCCTCAACGCTGCAGTTGCTATTCTGACCTCAGCATTCAAAGCATCCATGATCATGCCGGTGGCAGAAGTGATCAGTGAACTCAAATGGCTGTGGTTCGCATCTGGTAGTCAGAAGCTGAAGGACATGGAGGAATACGATCGAGCCAGTCGTGGTCCACGAGGCTCATTACAGCTCCTATTTTGGCAGTTCCCGAAGAACAAGCTGGCATGTCTTGCTGCGGCAATCACCATCCTCAGTCTTGGAACAGATGCTGTGACGCAGTCCATTGTTCAAACCTATCCGTGCTTGGTGGATTCCGACTGGCCAACTAGTACGGCAAACATCCTCAGAACCAACAACTACTCTCATTTCGACAATGATGGCACTAATGTCCTCGGTTTTACTCTCGATGCGCCAATGTCCCTTGCATTATTCGAGGGTATCTTTGCAGCACCTGCGAACAGTAGTGCTCAACTGCCAAAAGAGTGCCGCTCCGGCTTTTGTACTTTCCCCCGGGACCAGGTGTACAGCACTGTTGCCATGTGCTCATCCGTGCAAAATATCTCCAATCGGATAGTCAAGTCGAGTGGTGGTGGTCCGAACGAATATACCTTGGTCAATTCGAATGTCAGCCTACGGTATCATGAATCGGACTTCAGTGTTGGAGAGGTCGATCAAAACCTTTTACCCCGCAGCGCAAACACCCCGCTGTTCCAGTTCGAGCTTCTTGGAACGATCTCGGGAGAGCAGTCCCACAGAGAGGCGTTTTCGGTGAGCCTATACCCATGCGTTAAGACATTTGGATCCGTTAGGATCGTCAATTCGCAAGTTCACCAAATAGAGCTGTCGTCAACACCACTTGCGCGAATCGGAAGCAACGAAACTGTTATAAGCACACATCTGCCGACGTACTATACTCTTGCAGGGGACATATCGATCGATCCTGCTATTGATTGCACTCCGGTCAACTCCAAAGAGCAACTCAAATCAGTACCTGCAAATCGCTTGGGTGATGGACGGTACTATGTCGTAAGACAAGAAAGTGAACTCGAGATAAGGTTTCGCGAGCGATGGACTTGGAATGATGATGATGTCGTTGGCCGTGAGGCGGGCCCTCAGACTACGGTCTACTTCGACCCCGCTTGCACCTGGACGTTTGGCATCGGCGCTACGACTGCCCTGAATCGCAGAATGCAAGAGCTTTTCTGCACCCAACAAACCCCACAAACGTACAACACCTATCTGACGAAGACGGGCGACTTTTGGATTGGTCTCTTCTACGATGATCTGCAATCGAGGAGGGTCCAAAACTATGTAGATGGTATCGTGATTCCATCAATGTAGCGATCCGGAGTAGTGGCGACTTCTTCAATAGTCAACCATTCGAGGGCATCGAACAGGTGTCTGACACCTGCGTTCGCTTCGGTTGGCAGTTTTTGATATGGAACGTGGTTCTCCTTATAGCGGCTTGCTTTGTCCTTGCCATGGCATTACTTAAATCCGCAAGGATGGCTCGAGCAGGCTCGATTGGGCGGAACAGAAGACCCTGGAAGTCATCCGCTTTGGCGATGGTTTGGTGCGAACTTGACACAGCATCATCTGGGCAGCGTAATGCAGTGGACACGGTCAAGCAGATGAAGCAACAAGCACTGTCGATGGAGGCGAGACTTGTTGATCGGATCACACCCACACCAAGCTTCGTGGTGCCGAGTGAATCGTTCGAGACCAGCGCATCAACAACTGCCACGCAAGGAGATCGGGCCACGTTGTCGTCAGTAAATGTCCGTAGGCGATGGATTTTGGCCGCTATGGACAGTTCTGAATCATCGCAGAAACGCAAGGCAAGGAGATGGGGAGGCTTTGGTAGCAAATACTTGCCGATATGAGGTCTCATAATGTATCTTACATCGAAACATTTGCACTTATGTCAAGTGGCCGCAGGCCATTCCTCATTTCCCCAGGGTCTCCCATTCGTCTCCTTAGCGAGGTCCGAGATCGTCGTCCAGCCTCCAAAGTCCGCCTCATTCTCGATCAGAGCATTCTGGCTACCCAGTCCTGCATCGCTGTGATCGATCTTGCCCTCTCCCATGAGAAACCTCAGATATCTTTCAGGGGTGGGTGATGGCCTCGCGATCACATCACGCTTGTATTGGGCGAGGTCGATGCTCGTTACTTCGATGTCTCCACCACCAGCACTTTTCATGATGTCAGCGACCTCATTGAAGCTTCTACTGTCGCCGGCTAGCTGTACTTCAGCTGGCACTTCGGACACAGGCATGGACGCTAAGAGAGCAACTGCCTTGCCGACATCAAAGATACTGGTATATGAGCATCGACGCGTGGGATCGCCTACTGCCTCATACGTGCCATTCTTAGTGTCAAAGCCGAACCATGGGCCGATCGAGTCTTCAAGGAACAGTCCAGCATAGACGCGGCAGACCTTGACATTCGGGATCAGGCTTGCAGTGAGCTGAAAGTGATGTTTCTTCGCGTCCCATTCTTCGTGTTCGAAGTCATGTATGTAATGGTTCACGCCAAACTCCGATGGAAAATACAGCTTCACGTTCGTGTGTAGAAGTGATCGCAAAAGTTGCTCCTTGAACTTGTGCCCACTTGGACCAATTCTGTGCGCACCTATTTTTAGCAACGTCCTTATCGCGTCGCGTCGTCTTTGAACACCTACGCGTTGACAACTACATCGACATCCTTCAAGACGTCCGCTAGATTAGCCTCATCATATGTGCGAAGACTGCCACCCGATGCAGCGAGTTTCTGTGCCGCTTCTGATGTTTTCGAGCGACTGAGGATGACGACCTCTCTAAACCGGCGGCGGAACTCTGGTCGAAGGAAGACTAAGGCGAATTTTGCGCCCACGTTGCCGGTCGCGCCAGCAATGGCTACTGAAGGTAGAATTGACATGTTTGAGATCTAATTGTCTTTCCGGGTGCTGCTTAGAAGGTGGCAAGGTTGGTTTTGAGTAGCTGAGGTTGTCTTCTGCTCGCGTGGATGACACAATCGGCCCAGGTTTCTTTTAGTAGCCATGTATGCCATGGCTCGGGATCTGTTGTAATTCACATCACTCCGCCTTGAGCATTACACATTCGCCATGAATCGGCAGATGCAAATGAAGGCACGGCATCGAACTATGCTATACTCGCGATTCTGATTACGATGGTGCAGCACCTCGCGCGGAACCACATCCGCGGCTGAGCAATCGACGCCCCTCGCGGAGTAAAGTGTGCATGGTAGTTCTCAAGACTCGAAGGTCTCGACCAAGATGATACGCCCATATTAACGACTTTCCTATGGATATCTTAGGCAATACCGTGGCCGCGACGGCATTGTCGAAAGACCTAGATGCAGCACTCGCATACTTGTACGAAGAGCTTGAGGACTACGAGACCCATGATCTGCGTCACCTCTATGGACACGATATCTACCTCAAGATCACATTTCTCAAACGCCTTCTGTGTGTCCGACCAGCCAATCCGCCACTCCCGACCTGTGTGCTAAAAGTCGTGGACACCGTATCGCAGTATGATGCGCAACGACGACCTCGCGTAGATCTTTCAAAACTCCGCTACGCGAATGTCAGGAGAGGTGGAAGTGATGGCGGAGGACCCCAGCTCACCGTCTGGAAAGGCGACATCCGCAATCTTGCACATCCCACAGCTATCGTCAACGCCGCCAACAGCCAGCTCCTTGGCTGCTTTCAGCCAGAGCACGCCTGTATCGACAATGCAATCCACTCTTCTGCAGGTCCTCAGCTACGTGAGGCATGTTTTGAGATCATGTCGCGGCAGGGGAAACTTGAGGCTGAAGGCTGCGCGAAAGTCACGCCCGGCTTCAATCTAAGTGCGAAGCACGTCATTCACACTGTTGGACCGCAGATTAGAGGTGGGCAGAGTCCAACCGCGGAAGAAGCTGCGCTTCTCGCATCTTGCTATGTGGAATGCTTGCGTGCTGCGGAGAAGCTGCCAGCCGATAGGGACGGGCATAAATCGATCGTGTTTTGTGGCATCTCGACAGGCCTCTTTGGTTTTCCACTGGAGCAGGCATCCGAAATCGCTGTACAGACGGTGTTGGAATACTTCGAGGACAATCGACAGTCCTCCATCACGCACGTGGTCTTTGATGCGTTCTCGGACACAGACCTACACCAATATCTCAAGATCCTTAAAACTCAAGGCATTACATTCGATCCTCCAACCCTTCCCAGTCCACATTCTTGCATGCCTGATTCGCGACTCGAACTGGCCAAAAGACTGTTCAAAGAAGCCGACTTCGTAATCATCTCAGCCGGCGCTGGACTGTCCGCCGATGCAGGGCTGGACTACACAAGCCGCGAAGTCTTTCAAAAACATCTGCCTGGATTCATGAAGTACGGTTTCCGACGTCTTTACGACGTCTTCGGTTTCGAGGATTGGCCGACTCCGGCTGCACGCTGGAGCTACCTTGTCAATCATCTGAGAATGATCCATGAATCGCCCCAAGCGTCAATATACCAGAATTTGCGGAGATTGCTCCTTGGTAGATTTCGTGCGAATAGCAGAGACGATGAGATCAGCGACCGATACTTCATCCGGACCACGAACGCAGACGGCTTCTTCATTAAGAACGGCTATTCCGAAGATCTCATATCAACACCACAAGGTCAATATGCTTTCCTCCAATGTGTGAACAAATGCCGACCAGATGCAACATTCCCCTCAAAGCCGTATCTGGAAGCAGCGTTCCCATTCATTGATCCAGCGACACAACATCTACCGGCAGAATTTGAGGTGCCCTCGTGTGTATTCTGTGGTGCTGGTCTAGTGCTCTGTGTAAGAGGTGGCGATTATTTCAATGACCGACCCTTTAGAAAACAGGAGCAGAAGTATAGACAATTGGTCAAAACTTTGGCTCAAGACCCGAGCAAAAAGGTGCTATTGCTTGAGCTTGGAGTCGGGATGAACACACCTTCTGTATTGAGGTGGCATAACGAGAACCTGGTTCGGAGATATCCGAGCAACTTCAAGCTTATTCGCGTTGGCTTGGGTTCTGCTGGTTCCGCACCTTTGGATCTGGAGGGCGCCAGTCTTGCGGTCGGAATCGAAGATAGGATCGCCTCATTTTTGCCCCGCCTTGGTGGACGACCGGCTCACAGCACGCATGCGATCGCAGCGACTATATCCTGACCTGACGCCTAGCAGACAAATTCCTTCAAGCGCGCCAATACGTCGAGTCGGGTCACGACTGAATAGCAGCGTCTGTCATTTATCTGCCAAACATCGCGGCTTTTGTTTGTTAATTGAGAAAAGCCATTCTTCTGCTAGCCTTCCGTTTCGATACTTGTTGTAAGCGCCCACCCGGGCGCTAAGGGCTCGGGCCGTGTGACGTTTCAGCCTGATGTCTCAAGTTTGCTGGCATTCGAGTACCCACCATGCGCGACCCCAATGCAAATCGATGTATGTTGAGATATATTCTGATAGCAGTGCCACGATTTGTGCGAGTCTCCAGATAATGGCGCAAGCATGGACTGTCATCGCTACGACTCGCTCACTGCAGACCAGATCCGCATCTTAGAACTCTTGCCAGGTGACGCAGGCATTCGCTGCACTCTTCGGTCGGTACGATCATAATTCTATACACTCGTCGCGGTCGTGCGATTCGCCAAACATTGCAATGAAGCTAATTTCATTCCTCTAGGTCCGATTATCGGACTGCCCTGTCTATGATGCGCTTTCATATTGTTGGTCGTGCGTTCCCCGACCTCCCGAGTATAGCCAACATTAACAGAGTCTCAGAGAATCCCCCCTTCCATGCATTTGTGGAAATACATTTTGTGGCAATAGATAGTTGCTGCCAGACAACCTGCCAGAAGCATTGCTGAATGATACAGGGGTACTTCAGAGAACTTGTCGGCGATTGAGGTCAACGGACAACGACTCGATGTCAAGCAAAACCTATATTCGTTCCTCCTCCACGCAAGAAGTGATGCTACCAAGACATTATGGGTGGATGCATTGTGCATCAACCAGCAGGATACTTCAGAACGCGGATCACAAGTTCAGATGATGGATCGAATCTTTCAGAGCGCAAGCAAAGTCCTCGTGTGGCTAGGCGAAGCGACTGGCGGATCTGTCAAAGCAATGCGCCTCATGCAACGGATTCCGACGAGTGAGAAAAGAGTGGACGAAGCGATATTGCATGGGAAATTTCCAGACATCATAGATCCTGTGTGGATTGACGTGAAGGAATTGCTGAACAGAGATTACTTCTTCAGAGTTTGGGTAAATTCTGTCCGGAACACTTTGCTAGCGCTTGCTCACTCATGCGATAGGTGGTTCAGGAGGTCGCTCTAGCCAGCACGTGCGTGGTCATGTGCGGCTCATTCCTACTACCATGGGATAACCTTCGATGGACTGCGCAACAACTGTTGAGGCTATCGAAATTGCCGCGCATTTTTTTCAGCGTTCCATGTACAGGAGCAGATGCCGTTGGACCAGTTCTGGTGAATGCCATACATCGGGCGCGAAAAGACTTGCACAATCTAGAGCAAGTGCCTCCACTGACTCTCCTACTTCGTCACCGGTCAGGCCAAGTCACGGATGATCGCGACCGAGTGTATGCACTCTTCGGTCTGAGTCCCAGGGAGTTCACGCGACTTCGTCTAAGACCACGCTACGAGATCAGTGTCCCGACGTTGTATTATCTCGTCGCGCGGGCCATCATCCGATGCGAACGGAACCTGACCATCCTCAGCATACCTCGAGTAGCTATGAATGAGTGTGTCAATGAAGACAAGGACAAGACAAATCCATCGTGGGTACCAGATTGGAGCCAGCAGCCACACGCGAAAACCTTGTTGGAGCTTGAGGAAGATACAAGGTCAGGGGGCAGGAAGCGGCATTCAGCTGCTGGTCGTGATGACTACATATGGAGGGCCCCACCACAGGATAGTGCACGTGCCTTACGTGTACAGGGGTTCATTGTCGATACCATTGAACATCTCGTTCGCGTCGAGCTATTGCAAGCTCCCTCACAGCCGAGCCCAAACTCCTGGTGGAAATTTGCTCGAGACTATGCTTCATGGTTGCGGGCTCGAGAGTCTAGTTCTAGATCAGTGGAGCAGGTTCTCAACACTACCAGCAGCAACTTATATCTCACTGGACATACGATGATGATCGTTTCTCGCGAAGTGCTTTGCGCAGGCATACGTGAGGAGGGTGTCGACGATGCCTACGCACGGCAAAGACGATCGCATCATGTCACCGGGCGACTTTTCGACTGGAGCCACATCATCCCGTTACACGCAGTAATGGCATGTGTCCATCTCGTGGGAATGGCTTTAGAACGGTGGCTTGCATTTGACAAACCCTGGTCCACGGCCGCCATGACTCCAGATTTCTCGACTTACGACCGCAGTCCAATGAGGACGGTGTTTAGGACGTGTGACAATTATATGGGCTTGGGTCCGACGGACGCCGTCGAGGGTGATAAAATCGTGCTTTGCAGGGGATGTGAGATGCCGATTGTGTTGCGAAAGGCACAACGTAATTGGACTCTGCTTGGAGACAGTTTCGTTTTCGGCATGATGCGAGGTGAACGATGGCGGCCTGAGAGATGCGAAGATCTCTTGATCGAATAAAGAAGCCGAAGCAGAACTCCCCGGCGGCCTAGACAGGAAAGTGAGAATTGCCACTTGGGAACCATGGCCTTAGGTCAAGCCCGGACCCAGCTTGAGGTGCTGTGGTCAGCCAGGTTCAGCAAATCACAAGCTGTTAGTATCGAACTGGAAAATTTGCAATGCTTGATCGGCGGTCTTATACTTGGCAAAGAATAGTAGACGCATTTCATTCATGAACAGGTTCAACCATGACCTGTAGCCAGACGAGCCCTTTTCCGTGGTTCCGTAGACCTAACAACGTATCGTGAAGGCTCAGCTCATGCCGCCCAAATGACAAAGAAGTTATCCCTGGCCGGCAAGGCCCTTCATCAACTCTCTATAGTCGCTCTTTGTCTCATCATGGATCCTGTTTGCGAGACCCTTCTTATGGTGGAAGCGCGCGTATGCGACTTTGACCTGTCGAAGGTGCTCACGGTTCCAGTGGATGCGGACCAGACCTGCAGAAAAGAATGGTTAGCACCGACGTGCCACAGATGGCTTTGCAAGTATGTGACAAGAACTCACGGTTAATGAGCAAGGTATCTTTCGTGCCTGCGCCCTTCATGGCTGCCTCAAGATCATCCGCATCACTCTTCACGCGATCCACAGCTCGCGCAATCATCAACAGGAGTGCATGCTGCATGTGCTTCTGTATCGATGTCTGACTTTTGATGACATTCTCCAGGGATGTCTTGTACTTGTCATTGTACCTGTGCGCAATGGCTCGAATTTGGCCGTCGGAAGAATAAGCCAAGATCTGGCATACGACCTCCTCATTGGTACCGATCGAGCGGCCTTTGGTGGCCTCTTGGAGACGATCGACCTTCTGCTCAATCTCATGAGGGATGCATGGTGCAGATTCCTCAGCGCGCTGGGCCGCCAAGATATACTGGTACATCGTCTTCGTGTCGCCGGAAAGATCATCGAGCACCTCTTTCACCATGTCTTTGCCGTAGATCTGACGATACTTGTTCTTGATTGCATTCAGATCAGCGTTGGACCGACCGATAAGAATCTCGTCGAGAAGATCCTCGTTTGTGCCCATGCGAGCTACAGCCTTGTTGACGGCGTATGCATCTTGCAGCAGTGGACCTCGAGCTACTGCGCACAGCGCCTAAAGAGTTGTCAGTCCGCGCTCTACAATACGCGCTCGGATAGCTCAGATCAGACTCGGATGAAGTTCCTATGTGAAAGACTGAAAGAGTGACGTACGGTCTCGAAGTCACCTGAAGTCTCGGACTCTAGATCCTTAATCAGAGATCTCCTAAATCGGTCATCATACGTTCGTCGGAGCTTGTCCATATGCGGAGGATCCGGTACAGCGACCAGCGTTGCGATTAGCTTCTTCTCGTTGGTACCAAAGCCCTTCATCGCATCGCGCAAGTCAGTAGCTGGACCATTCATATCAGTCGGTGGCAGATAGCGAGCATCATCGACGTAGCCGGGACTGGCCGGCGTAGGCGGTCCTGCGTGTTGCGGCGGAGGCGCATATCCGCCTGGTGCACCGTAGCCTTGCTGAGGTGGCGGATACTGGCCTGGAGGCGCGCCATAAGGTTGTTGCGGCGGCGGATATTGGCCCTGCGGTGCGCCATATGGTGGCTGCTGTGGTGGAGGATAACCAGGCTGCCCGAATCCTTGCTGGGGCGGATATTGACCTGGCGGTGCACCGTAACCTTGCTGAGGCAGAGGATAGCCTTGCCTATGAATTGTGAGACCACTGTTTGCGCGTACCTAAAGCATCGTTCATGATCTCACATGTTTTGTGGAGGCGGGTAGCCCGGTTGTCCGTATCCTTGGGTTGGAGGATAACCTGGAGCACCATATCCTCCTTGCGGCGGCGGAGGACCTTCTATATCACTTGATAAGTATGCGCTATACATCATCGTGTTGTTTGCTTACGTGGTGGTGGATACGACATCGTTCGTGATCTGTTGTCTTTTCGTGCTCGGGTTGTACCTGCTTAATGAAGCTTCCAGCGTGTGCGCAACGGCAAGAATATGCGATGCGCAAAGTAGTTGTGTGAGAGACGTATCACCGAAGTTGCATGCGGCAACCTTTGAGTGTCTTAAGCTTATTATTTGGAAGGCGCAGCAATAGTCTTTGCGTGATACACAATCTCACGAGGAGCAGTTACGATGGACCCGATGATGCGATGCCGAGCACTTCGCCCCATCTTCGTGGCTTAGCCGCGCAGCTGCGGATCTGTGGCGCGAAATACATATGAATGTTGCCTGGCATCGCCATTGATGGTCGAGATGATCATGCAAGGTACGATACGATTGGGATTGGGTCTCGTGAAGTTTTGTGGAAGGTTTCAGACCGTTATGCCCTTTCTGGCGCGGGAAAAAGCAACGTCGCGCAGCCTTATCCCCTGCAGAAGGTCGCGCACGTGTCTGCCGCAAAGATGTCTCAGCCTTGCGAGCGAATAGCCTTGCTATCGAGGTAGCAGGATGCGATTGCTCGTCTCATTGGTTTCCAGGTCTAGTTCTGGATAACTGTTCGACAGCGATAACTGCTTTAAGGTCACGTGCCCGCCAGCGACATACGGTGTTGAGCTTGACCATGACGTCACAAGAGTTACTTAGTAGCAAACTCGAAGAATAATTGTACATGACCGGCTACATCTACATAATAGGTACATAGGCTTGAAGAACGAAAGCAGCCGTGGGTATCGTAAGGAAGAAAACCCTCATCCAAGTCTCGGGGTGCGCAGGAATGTGAAAAGGGAACTTTTGCCAAAGAGGTACAACAAC
Organism: Scolecobasidium constrictum UM 578; assembly: GCA_000611715.1. Classification (NCBI taxonomy): domain Eukaryota; kingdom Fungi; phylum Ascomycota; class Dothideomycetes; order Venturiales; family Sympoventuriaceae; genus Scolecobasidium; species Scolecobasidium constrictum. Next base: position 11,483 of record AZYM01000166.1, read on the forward strand.
TGCCAACACCATCTACTTGCGTGTATCGAATGCCCCTTTCAATCCGCCCCAGGCAGCAATGACACTGTCGGTGAGCGTTGGACGTCGAGGAGAGTCATAGCGGGTCGGCACAGAATGCTTTCGGCCGCTCTTCTTCGGCTTGTCGGAGGAGTCTCCAGAGTGATGGCTGTAGGTCGATGTGCTGGACTTGCGGCGATGCTCCATGCCGCCATGATGAGAGCTTGGAGGAGGGTAACTTGATGGACCGTATTGGGGGCGTGGTTGCTGCCATCCTGGTCCTGGATATGATCCACCTGGAGCTGGCTGCGAGTACTGAGGCGAAGTGCCGAATGGACTGTACTGTTGAGCATTTGGAGATTCGTAGTACTGGCCTTGGACCGTTGGAGGTGGACCTAGATGCTGCCCTTGACCTGCTGCATATGCTTGTCCATTTGGACTGTACGCCATGCCTGGGCTTGTACCATATGCAGGTGGCTGAGCATTGCCGTATTCTGATTGTTGATAGTAGCCACCCGAGACCGAAGACTGTCGACGAGGACGTCCTGGTATGTCTCTTGGAGCGGAACCGCCATTTGGTGGATGGTACTGCTGTCCTCCGCCGAATTGGGCAGAGAGGTTGCCTTGGCCGGTCTGCGGCGCGAAGGACTGATTGTAGGACATTGCGAGTGGTGGCGAGTAGCAACGAAGCGCGCTGTCGAAGTGCATTGTCAATAAAAGTTCTTGTTGTCGAATTTGATATCACAACCGTGGGCCGTTCCTACCTGAGATAGATATAGCAAGAGCAATGTCCTCGTTCTCGCCTTCCAGAAGAGATCTGCCCTGTCCGCGGTTCTCGTGTGATGCGTTGTCGCGAAGTGATTGAAACCAAAATGTCTCGCTGGATTCTCTAGACACTTGAGCTGTCAGAGGTGTTGGTACGATCACGTCTCACCATTGAGACGCAGGAGCATGTAATCGGAGGGCGATCCGGTCAGATAAGGCTGTCGTCTGGTATCACTGTAACACAACATCCGTATGTGTGGAGCTTGGTGAAGCATAAGCATGCGCAACTAGAGAATGTACGACGAGAAGAAAACCTTCTCTCGATTGCGAATTACATCGATCACATATAGGGCAGAGAACAGGGACAGGCAAAGATACGCAAGAATCAGGGTGCCGTCGGCGGGAGACAGCCTTCCCACATGGCAAGGAAACGATAATCGAGGCAAGGCGGAGCTCGATATGCAAGAATTGGTACGGAACAGGTTCTCCAGCCGTCGTTCCCATACGCCATGCACGAGCGGGAGGGTCGCATAAGACATGATCGTCGCGTGCTGCCGAGAATTGCGACCAATGATCTTCTGTATTTTGTTGGAGGAGCACTGTAAGGGTGGGTGGCTTGCAGAGTCTGAAGATGACATCAAGGCTCACGATCCCTGTCGGTGCTTGGCAGATGTCAATGCTCTGAGTGCTCCGAGGACAGACATCTGCCGACCAAAAGGTGCGAATTATCTGTACTTTGTAGGGCACTGTGGAACTGCTGCTGCATTGTTTGGATTAACTTCTGTTCGTAGTTTCATGTGTGATTAAATTCTCGTCACATCGTGGAGTTTCATATCGCAACTTCACATCATGCTGGTGGGAAGAGAGCTGAGCGAGTAACATGCATTGAACACAGTATGACATCTTGATAGAGAACTCTTGCTTGCCTTCGCCTTTACCTTGGCTGTGTGCTCAGAGCTTCCATGCCGTTTTGCCGTACTTGAGCTCAATACTCGTATCTGGTGCTGTATCATGACATCTTTCAGCCATTGGGGCGTAATGCAACATCACTTGATAGTGTCTATCCCAAGCTCGCCTTGCTCACCGGAATATTCGTCTACAGCTCTTACATGATGCGAGCTGGAGCTCTGATTGTCCTGCTCATGTTGCTTGAATGTCGCCTCATGGTAAGTTCTCAGCCCAGATGCGCAAAACACTTCGCCCAAATAATGTTTGATGATGGCCGAAGGAGTCTCATTCGTGAGATACTGGAACATGAAGACGAGTCAGTAGATACTGCAGCTAGCGCTTCTACAGAGTTGCAATGCCATTGTTGCTGCGCATCGTGCGGGTCTCCACGTGATCACATTCGTGGATCCTCATGCTTCAAGTTCAGCGCCGGCTCAACTTCTCCATGATGTGGCTGCTCCCGTGATTGCGCCGGGCAGGCGACGCAATCGCTCCGACCAGATCTCAGGACAGTCGATGACCCGGCCTCGGAACCTGCGCGAAGCGCCAATATCAACGTGACAGCGCAAACATTGGTGATTGAGATGCCGACGACGGCGCCACAAGGTATTGACTCATCGCTTCCTTTGTACTCGGAGAATAAGAAGTGAACACGAGGTCGAGGATATCCCCAAGTCCAGTCAGTGCTCTGTGTGGAGAATCAGCGGTAACAATGGACCGACAATGGAGATGGCGACAATAGCTCCCTTCACTTACAGGTGAATTGAGATCATATTGTTGCCTTGGAGATGGTTGCCATTGTGACACTTGGCCCCCACTCCCCAGATCTCGACTTCTCCTCTGTCTTTAAATACCTGCGACACTTCTTCCTCCTTCTCTTCTTCAACAACAACTTCACAACAACTTTCTCTCTTGCATATCCTTCTCCAGTATCTTTAGCACCAACAGTTTCAAACACCACACGCATCCATCAGCGACCACGATGTCTAACGCCAACACCCTCGCTGTTGCACCCGAGCCCGAGAAGACAGCCGAGACTCCGCCATCCACCTTCACCCCAATCAATGGTGAGGACATGAAGGTCTCGACTGAGCTTGTCCCAGCCGAGGGCGCAGAGACCGCAATCGATCCAACAACTCCGAAGAAGACCGCCAAGCCAAAGAAGGCTGCGAACCCAAAGACGCCTAAGGAGCCCAAGGAGCCCAAGACCACCAAGAAGAGCACTCCCGCCAAGCGTACCACTGATGGCGAAGAGACCCCGAAGTCTGGCAAGCGTGCGAAGACTTCGACTCCAGCGGGCAATCGCAGCAAGATCCCAACGTGCGAGGCGGAGTTGTCTGAGGCAGACAAGATGATGCTGGAGTGGAAGGAGGTGAGTAACCTGGACGCTAGCTGTGCTTACATGAGTTGACGACAGTTTCAGGCCGGTCGCACCTGGAAGGACATCAACAAGGAGTATGAGCGTCTCAGTGGTCAAGCGGTTGCTGGCTCCACGCTCCCGAACCGTATCATGCGTGTGAAGAGCGCTCTCGCCAATCTTGAGGACGACCATGTCGACCAATTCAAGGCATCTGTCACTGCCGTCGATGCAGCGATCGAGGCCGATATCAAGGAGATCATGTCCAAGAAGTGGAAGCGCGTCGCCGAGCACATGAAGGAGAACGGCGTGGAGAAGACCTATCTGGTAAAGTGTTTTCGACATTCGTCGAAATTCTCGCTAATGACATCTACAGGAAGGTACTTTACAGAAGTACTGGAGCAAGAACTGCGGTGCCGCCAAGTCCAGCTCTCCAGAGCGAGCCGACAGCGGTGCCGAAGTCGTCGACGAGGAAACCGGTGCTGAGGCCGATCCGGACGTCGCTGTCGAAGAGATGGAGTAAATGGAAGCCATCCGCTAACAGGGTGCCATCATTTGCTTTCACATCAAAAATCGCTCCCACTTACCACAATCGAGGATGGCATGGAATGCTAGGCACCATCCTGCCACGCTCTCGGGAATCATCCTCAACCACGTTTGATGCGAGCCCGTGCAACTTCGACACGGCATAGCGCATTCCCTTGATCACGGTTACATTTCATTAGCACGTTGTCTCTTGCAGCACAGGACTTCTGTCCTTTGTAGCAGCACTGACTCAGAGCTGGCAGACGGCGCGACCGTTGGGACCGATGCTCTTTCAAAATTGTTGCGCTTTTCATCAGATCCAAGGCAAAGATGTGTAGTAATTACTTTGGTAGACGAAGGTTATTCGTATAGCATCAAAGAATACTGACTGCATCTTCCAAACATGACTTTCTTCCATCATCAAACTTCTGTTGCTTCGTTTGCTCGAGTGTCTTCTTCACATCTGCACGCCATAGCAGCGGGGAGAAGCAGGAAAGTCCAGAGATTTTGAGCCCTCAATATTCAGGAAAAAGGAGAATGTGATGATGATGATAATTATGTTTGAGGTTGGGATCTCCTTTGAGGAGGCTGGCATAGATCGCAACCCAAAAGCAGACAAGCGTCAAATCCCAGAAGCACGTCTGTGAGGCAGTGCAACAACGCCAAGGGCCATACCATCCCAATTACCATCGGTCATCTCAAAGTTGGAATCTTGCACGCGTCTCTGGTTTCTTTTGCTTTCAAGGTCAGTTTTGAGAATGCAGTGAATCGAAACTCGCGCTGACGTGAACCATCAGATGACGCGAAAGGGCGAGAAGATGGAAGGGAGTTTGGAGGCGAAGCGGCGATCCGGCTTCTTGACTGAGCTTGATTTGTTTGAACGCGATTCAGGCTTGACGACCGCGAGAAGCTGCTCTGCTCGCTTCGTTTCGGCTGTTGCGGTCACGTCTGCGGTGTTTGTGCTGTTTACATACACATTGTTGTTCGTCTCAGGCTTCAGAGCCGTCAATGGACGAGAATCACAGCAGCAATCACCTGCATCGAGCGCAACTTCATCTGTGCCTCAGTACTTCCAAACATCACCGAAGCTGTTCGCAGGTAAGAAGTCCACGCTACATCTTCTTGCACTATCTGACCATCTCTGCAGGTCCGACAGCAACTGGTGAACCAGCCTTTCTAGCTCAGACTAATCCTGCTCCCTTCCCATCAAAGTCCTACATCCCCAACACGCCATTGGAGACGCAGGTGCCGATCTCAGGTAATTCCGAGAATGGCAACATCTTCCAGCTCCATGGTGAGCTGTCTCACTACTTGCCAAATCCTGTAAGTTGCTCAGGCAATTCGCTCCACTAATTACTGCTTACATGAGATCAGGTTGGCTTCGGAGTTGATGAGCATAGATTGCCCCAAGGCAGCAACATCAGCTACCTTTACATGCTATCCCGACATGGCGCACGCTATCCCACGTCGCGAAGTGGCGTTCCAAACTTGGGCGAGAAGCTGCAAAATGCTTCGTCTACACTCAAGGCATCGGGTGATCTCGAATTTCTGAACACCTGGACGTACAAGCTCGGCGGAGAGATCCTAGTGCCCATTGGGAAGCAGGAGCTCTTCAACAGTGGTACACTTCACCAGTATATGTATGGCCACCTCTATCCGAACAATGGAACCAAGATCATCGCTAGGTCAACCACGCAGCATCGCATGACCGAGTCCGCAGAATACTTCCTTGCCGGCTTTTTTGGCCTCGGGTGGACACAGAATGCTACTCTTGAACTGATCATCGAGCAACGAGATTTCAACAACAGCCTGGCGGGCTTCTACCAATGTCCTAATTCGAACAAGCCAGCATCGCGTGGCGGCGATGCAGCTTCGGCTCAATGGCGCGCGACATATCTGCAAGATGCCACGGCCAGGTTCAGAAAGCAGATCAGTGGCTACGACTGGACGGTCGATGATTCGTTCAATGCCCAGGCACTTTGTGCTTATGAGACCGTTGCCTTGGGTTACTCTTCCTTCTGCGGACTGTTCACATGGGAAGAGTGGCAGGGATACGAGTATGCCATTGACCTGGCATTCTCTGGAAACAATGCCTTCCAATCGCCAACTGGACGGGCCGTTGGCATAGGATGGCAGCAAGAACTGCTGGCTCGACTCCAGCATCACTATATCACAGGTCCGGCGGGCAACGTGAATTACACGCTCGACAGCATGGCTAGCACGTTTCCGCTTTACCAGAAGCTGAATTTCGACTTCAGCCACGATACGAATATCATGGCCATCTTGACCGCCCTGGGATTCAAGCAATTCTCCGCGCCTCTCCCAGCCGACCGCATAGTACCACATGAACTCGTCGTATCGCACCTCGAACCGTTTGCCGCAAGACTAGACATTGAGATCATTGATGCGCCCCGACCGGTCAAGGCTTCTCGTACAGGCGACGCAGATCCTTATTCCTCGGGAGAACCGACGCAGTATATCCATTTTGTTCTGAATCAGCGCACGATACCCTTGGGCCGCAGTTTTCCAGAATGCGGTGACCGCGATGATGGATGGTGCGATTTACAGACATTCCTTCAACTGCAGAGCACCAAGTACGAAGAGTCGGATTATGAACATGCATGCTTCGGGGATTATGACCCGGTACCGTTCGGAACACTCACTAATGGCGTACCACAAGCGCGATCTTAAGGCAAGGGGTCAAAGAACATGCTTGCGGCCGATCCAGTCCAAGAGATGGCAGATCTTGCAAATGATCATTTGCGATAAGATAAACTACTGGAGCAAGCTCAGAAAAGCCTGCGAGTCGCAAATGCGCATTTTCGATTATACAGTGCTGTCGATGTTGATTGCTGTCGGGATGGCCGCGCGTTCGTCATGTAAGATAAGTGAGAGCGGGGAGAAGAAGAACGATGGAGCTCAGGCTAAAATTGGCTGCTTTGACGTCTTGGCGCTCTGTCTGTTCCGTTCAGACTAGGCGCATCGCGTGACGCGCCGGCGCAGATGTCATTTCAACCAAATTTAAACCGGCTGGATTTTCATCAACTTTTCGCTGCCGCAAATTTTCTGAATGGCGCATCACTTTACACGTACAGCAACGCGAATGGCATTTACTCACGACGCGACGGATCTCCGACATATACGTGCAGCGCTGCGCGACTCATCCGATTTGCACTCCCAGCTGAATCCTAGACGGCCGCCGGCTAGCAAAACCTGATCGTGCAGGGCCGATGTGATGGCTTCCGCCGTCACAGCATATTATTCATGCACTCCAGAGAATCTCAACTCCGCAGATCCACACAATCACAGTTTGTCGTCCATGGGCGATGAAGGTGTAGCGCCGCCAATTACAGTGGAGTACTTGGCTGAAGGGGCTGCGAACGTAATCTGGTCCCTTAGTACTGACCCTGCGGTCAAGCAGAAGCTCCTCCGCCTCCGCAAAGGCACTTGGTCGGGTGATGCAGAAAGTCAGAAAGCGCCAGCACAGCGTCCACCGCCATTTCTGACTTCCATGCAAGTATTGGACTTCTATACGTCCAGCATACGCCCACTTTTCAAGCCCGGCCAGCTTGTGGAACAAGAGCTTGTACATATTGATCATCAGCTTGTGGCACAATGTAACACTCGTCTTGATGAACTTGAGCATGCGCATCTTCGGCCAGTCGGACGTCATCACTGGCATATCAAGCATGAGGAGGCGCATGGACTTCTGATCACTTCGATGCTACCCTCGTCACAGAAGAGTGCGCTTTTCCATTTCAAGCCGAAATGGCTAGCCCAGTCACCCACTGCACCACCGAAGTCGAGACGATGTCGGACCTGTGCTCTCGCTGCTAGGCGCGATACTGCGGTAGACCGCTTGATATGTCCACTTGCCTTGTATTCGGGTGACCCAGTCTTGGTGCGGCAGCAGATCGAGGCACGAATCAGGAGCGAAGCAACAATGTCCCAGGATATGGTTGGCCGCCGCCCTAGCATCACGACCGGTGATCTGGATGAGGCGAGCCAGGTTTTGAAGGTTAACACGATTGAGACATTGATTGAGGTAAGCCTTCACGACCATTGCAACTTGATAGGTTGCTCATGAAATGACAGCACTTCGCCGAACTCTTCCAACCAGGGCGAGAAGCTCATAAGTTACTCGAGCGCTTGAAGGAGCTGCAGCTTCAGTACGACCCAGCTGGCGTGCTCAACCTTGAGTCCGGGGCCGACACGTCGAACATCTCCATGGCCATGACTCTACGTGATGCGACGATGTTCGTCAAGTTCACAGGGGATGGAGCAGACGTCCGACTGGGGGACCTCGATCCGAAGAGCGGGGACAGTGATCGCAAAGTACAGGAATGGCGCAGCACGGAGGAGAAGTTGATCAATGAGGGTTGGTACACAGGAATGGAGGACCAAACGTCCAAGCATGGACTTGAGCAGCATACGTATTGCTTCCTGTGGAACGCCTGAAGATGAGAGCTACGATGCTGTCGACTGCCGTGAATGGCTGATGCTCGACCTTGTTGCGCACATGACCCCTCAAGCGAGCTTATCCCAGGATCTGCGCGCCAGAGCTGCTACTAGCTCATGGTCTCTCTCCATCGCTTTCCATCAATAGCGAGATGAGCTCCTGGTATCCACCAAATGGAGATAAGTCTGAGCAGTGCGTGCGCGAATCTTCTTGCCCCATGCAATCAGTGGCAAGTGCAGAAAAGCTACGACGAGCGACCAGACGGCGATTACGATGAAAAAATTCTGCAAGCCTTGTGCCTTCTGCCATGGGACGAGAGCGAAGTAAATCGCGATGCTTGCGCAATTTCTTACGAAAGCGATCGCGATGAAGGCTTCGCCGGTGACCTGAGATGATGGCGTTAGCAGGTCTTCGAATGCCAAAGGAGAGTGTACTCACTCCTGCATAGCAGTCGATGACCAATGTCAATGCCTCGTCTGATATTGCGCCGAGGCCGAAACCGAAGAATGCGCCACCAATACTTGGGTAGATCCAGTGCATGCCCTACGATAAGAGGTCAATGATGGATCAAGATGATGTTGTTGCCGGAACCCTACCCTTGCCACAGTCAAGCCAAACATGAGAATACCGCCTGCCATACATATCGCCGGCAAGTGGTTCATGTGCAAGCGCATCTCTGGCTCGTAGTAGCCATAATTCCGCTTCGCGAGTGGGCGGATGAGACGATCTGCAAGCACGCCGCCATAGATGGAACCAATGATGCAACCAATGAAGGGGCCAAGACTCATATTTCCGATGCCAGCTGGGCTGAATGTGTATGGAGGATACGGAAAGATGATGGAAATGGTAGCGCCGATGACCGAGATCCAAGCGAGGCCGAACGAATACTGCAGAGCCGTGTACAATACTGCAGGAAACTTGTACAGAATAACGAATGGACGCCAAACGCATTCGATCAAGCTCTCATCAGTCTTCGTGATGAGTCGCAGTCTCTGACGGATCGGTAGCATCGGGATACTTCTGTCGATGTGATCCTGCATCGTCTTTGCTTGGTACAGCGGCACGGTCGTGTCCGTGATATCGTTTTTGGTGGAGGGCCCTGTCGGCCCTGCTTCATCTGCTTCGACTGGGGATCCGGAAGTAGCAATAGTTTGCGGCTGTCCGAGCACATTGGGTATGTACTTGCTCTCTTCGTAGAGGAACAAGAAGTACACAAACATAATCGCATCGAAAGCAACAAGGATCCAAAAGTTCAGTCTCCAATTTCCGTTCTTAGCAATCTGGCCGGCCACGATAGGGCTCAAAAATGACTGTCCTGATTAGCCAAATGTCCGAAACGATGGGCTTCGATTGGGGAATGCTCACGCCAATTGTGACCATGCCCATGTAGCATCCATTCGCAGTTGCCCTCTGGTGGACAAAAAACATGTCTGCGATCTATGTACACAATCAGTGAACATCACGCCTGTCACTAGGGCCATGTCTCACCGTCATTTGGACTATGGTCTCGTTCGTTGCGCCCGCTAGACCGGTGATCAAGGAAATTATGTACAGCTCCGTGACCGAGTTCATCCGAGCGTTCCAGATAGCCATTCCAAGCATTACCAGGATGGACACAATATAGATGAGCCTTCTTCCATACTTGATGGCCAAGGGAATGAAGATCATACAGCCCACCGCCGTTCCGGTCAATCCAATAGCTTGCGAGTTGTTGAGCTGTTCGAATGTGCAATCCAGATCGACGATCCATAGCTGCCAGAAGACTGTCACAATGGAATACTGTGAGAAAATCACCCCTGTGACGGCAAGACATGGAAGAAAATTGATAATCTTCCGAGTCAAAGTCCAGTTCTTCGATACTTTAGCATGCAAGTTTTGATGTGGGAGGTGTCCATACTAGAGGGTCATTTGGATCAGTCGATGGTGTTGGTTGGAGAATAAGCTCGGTGGTCTGAGTTCTACCGTCCTCTGATCCCAAGTCAGCTTCCGTGGTGGCTTCGTCATTGTATCTTAACATAACATACCGCCGAGGAGCTTGACCGTGCCCGGTGGCGTCTTAAAGCCTGGAGGCGGATCTCTGAGCGGTGCCATGGTGGTATTCTAAATGAAGCTCGAGATCTCGAGTATCGAAAGATTGGAAGCGTGATCGTAACTGGATGTTGAGATTCTCTAGTGCTCAATGAGCGAGTTCAATGTCTCCTGATGCTTGCGAGAGCGAGACATGCCATTATATGGACTTCGATGACATCTCAATGCCTTCGACAGATGGTTCAATATGCCGCGGGACATCTTCATTATCTTCACCCCGCAAATGCTTGATGATTGAGAGACGAGAAGGGTGAAGGTGAGAGCTTCGGCTCAATTAGCGGCGCGCGACTACTTGCTGCATTGAGCTCTAGCGTGCCCAGGGTCTCGATAAGTTTCCGCACCGAGGGAAAGAACTTGAGCTTCTACAACATCTCACCCTCTTGTGAGCTATGCATGGAGACGTCTTCGCCGAGAGATGGCTTATGTCGCGTCTTGAGAATATGCGCACCACCCAATGTGGATGGTACATGCGAACTCCTTCCACTGCACTCGAAGAGGTACGCGTGCAGCACGCGTCTCGGTACCGGAGCTCCATGCTTCTGACCGGAAGGTTTGCTCATCGCGACAGAAGTGCTTGAAATGCATATTTGCGCGTCTGGCTGTAGTCTCACCGCACTGCTGCATTCGGCTCGGAGTCACGATGTTTCAAGGGCAACAACTACTGAAGCGAAGTCATCTTTGAGGCACGGACAGAGAAGTTGGAATTCTGTTGGTTGTTAAAGCCGTCAAATTATCTCCCAACGTACACATCTTCTGCGTCGACTCCTGGAAAGTTCGTCAACCTCCAGCAGTCGATCACTGCAGCGCCTCCGACGGACTGGAGCGCTCCGATGGCGACAATACCATTCATCCAGTTGTATGGCGTATCCCCGCCTGCCTCAAAAGTAATGTGGGTGAAATACTCTACATCATCCTGCAGGAACTCTGTCTTGCCTTGTTTCTTCTCTGGATCGTACACAAAGTCCACCCCCGGACCAGGCCGGAACACACCTAGGGCTTTCACATATATGTGATGACCATCAGCAGTGCGAATGGCGTACCTTGCATCGAGGTTGTAGAAAATCTGTATGTTCTTATGAGCACTCAGGGGCCTTATCGCTTGTTGCACGATTCGGTGTACCTTCTTCGAGTGGACTTGCTGAGCCCAGTCCGCGCCAGAGTTCTCCACGACGATCCCGTTGACCCTTGGACCTCTCACGGTGCCAGACTGAATATGTGCCACTGCCCGACTGAGTCCCGTGCCTTGAATGTTCGACATCAGGTACTTCGCATCAGGGTGCATTTTTGCAACCAAACGATAGACGAATTCGAGATGTGGTGCACGCATCGGTGCCATGTCTGGGTACAGAACATTGCCCGGTGACTCCGTATGCATGAGTTCGGCCATCAGTTCGATGCTTTGCAAAATTGAGTTGTTGTGTTCTGTGCCCAAGACAGCCTGGTCTGAACATTGACTTTAAAGGACCTGCAGGCGGTATGAAATGATCTCCATGGACACCGCGGTTGCCGGTATTCTGCATCTTGCTAATCGGTCAAGATCTCTGGAGCTCTGAGTATGTGATCGATCCAACAATCTTTCGACCAGGCATCCTGCGCTTATGCAGGAGAAGTGTCAACACCGGGAGTCTTCAGGAGCGCGACAGCCTACTAAATCCGGCTAGCAGGAACACTTTCTGGATCAATCACGACGCCATGCTCAATTGAGGAAGTGGTCGAGCGACCATCAATTTCTGCGGGGCGGTCGGTCCAACTGCCGAGTAACATCTTCGGAAATCCGCAGCGACGTGGCAGGCAACAGAATCGGTTTTGAATCCAGTCATGTGAACCATGCATAAGATAGGCTGTTCAAGGACTTGTTGTTCGCTCTTGTGATAGCCACTACAGTCACAGGATGTCGGCGTCGAGGAATTCAGCCCGCAAGCTCACAGCTGCATTGCGTGTTCTACCTCAAGGTTTGTGTGTCCTGGTCATGTTGTTCGCGGTCATTCACTGAACTGGCAAGACAAAACTAGCATCAAGGCGGCGGCTGAAACCGTAAGCCTAGCATTCGGAGACGATCCGTTACTGCGCTTCCTCTACAAGCGGCCATCCGAAGAGACGTGGGCAACGAACCTCGAGTCCAAAACGCAACTCTGGCAGCAACACCGCTTACGAGGTTATCAGCTTGACGGCGACATCATCGAAGCTCGCGTAGACGGTCAGAATGCTGGTCTCTGCGTTGTGCATCCTCCAAAGTCCTGCACGCGATTTGTGCGATGGCAATGGTGGGCGTGCTACCTGAAAGCAACGGTCCTGCAATTGTGGTATCCGGCTAAAGAGGATTGCTGTGAAGGAAGGGTAAGCTATCACGACTCATATATCAGAAATGCAACCCTGACCATAAGTAGCGTGTCCAAACACTTTATGAATCTGCTCGTAGCCATGGCGAGAAATTTGCTGTGCAGTACAAGTCGCGAGGCTTACACTATATCGACATGATTGTAGTAAATCCCAAGTTCCAAGGACTAGGCATTGGCGGACAACTGATGAGAGACCTCATTGATCGGATTGGCAATGCCCCGAGCTACCTCGAATGCACGAATGCAGCGAACGTTGCCTTCTACGAAAAGTTGGGATTTAAGGTTGTATCAGAAGACGATTTGATCGACCCAGACGATGAAACACTACGCGCAACCATGTACTATATGATTCGAGATACCAGTATGAAGATATAGGTAGCTCTGAATGTCAGTTACCGGCGATGGAGAGACGTGTTAATTGCATGCCTGACTGATGCCTAAGTTGCTGAACAGAAATCATGCATCACTGCGGAATCTGGCGGGAAAGCTCTGTGCATGCAATGCATTTCAAGTTACTAGGACTGGGTCCATAATATTGACTGCAGCCAACTGGCACTTTGTCGAAGAAGCGTTGCGTTTCTATGATCTAAAGCTACACCGCGAAACCTGGGATCACATTTACATCTCCGAGCATACCAGCTGCAGCAGATTGTGGTGTCAAGTTCTCAAGTCGTTCATTCGTGACAATATATGGCTGAGGGACATGTGCAGGCATTGGCCGACCTAACGCAAGCTCTGCAATTGCCTCACCAGCAAGCCAGCATGTTGGCATGCCGTAACCATTGAAGCCTGCTGCTATAAATTCGCCTCCGTAATCTCTGCCAGTCGCGAATGCTGGCAGGTGACCAATGAGAGGTACGCCGTCTCCAGTGAATCCCATGATTCCTGCCCATGCCGCTATCAACTCCATGTTTCCTGTGCCAAAACTTTTCCCAAGTTTCTCACACAAATAGAGCTTTGATGATTCAGTGATGGATGTGTCATCATCAGTGAACATGTCTGAGAAGGCAGTCTCTTCTCCGCCGTAGAAGAACAATCCTGACTTAGCATTCTGCGTCAAATACTCCAAGCCAGGATTGAACAAGCCAGTGTTGCGGTTGTAAGTTGGCCTGCGGAGAAACGCCCACGATCGATCGGCACCATGATTTGGTATAACAGTGGGAGGCTCTTGAACGGTCATAGTGCCGCGAACAGGGAAGATCTTGCCACCTAGTCCAGGCACAAGCTTTGATGTGAAGCCATTGGTGCAGTGCAAGACACTCCTGGTGCGTATAACGCCTCGTGGAGTGTGGACTAATAGTGGGCATTGATGGTCCGTGGTGCTGACGATGCTGGTCGCGGGAGTATATGCTTCGAGGTGAAGATGTTTTGGGTATTGCTCCCGCAGTACCTGCCATACGTTTGTGACTAAGCGATAAGGCCACATGGCTCCAGCAGTGGAAGCAATGGCGCCATTGGCTTCATGAACTCCGAAGTCCTGCAAAATATCAGTTGGAGATCACCGACGCAGAGCAAGTCATCCTCACCTTTGCATTCACGCTCCTGTAATCGCGGTCCTTCTCCGACCTGTTTGCCTTGAAGTCACAAATCGAAGCCATGGCATGTGAAAGCATTGCGCTGTCTTCAAATGCCCCAATACTTTCAACGTTCCTGATCTCGCTTTCTGCTTCGCAATAATGCCTTGCAATCTCTTCCACCCGATTGCACGTCAGCTTTTGGTACTCCACGATCTTTTCAGCTTGCTCGCGACCGAAACGCTGGCAGTTTAAGCCGAACTCCAGGACAGCACTGCTTTTGAGATGTCCACCATTGCGGCCAGTGGCTCCAGAGCAAATCGCACGTGCCTCAACGACAACTACTTTGCACTTATGATCCGCTTCCAGTAGGGCTTTCGCTGCCGCCACACCGGTCATTCCTGATCCGATGACCACAAAGTCGGCGACATCAGGCAACGACTTGCTTTGGATTGTAGCCGACTGGTGTGGTTCGCGTTGCCAGTATGACTCGGTCGGGTTCTCGCGAGGCAAACCGACAGGCTTGTCGATCAAGCCGGCGACTGGAGCGACTATTCTTCGTCAACGTGTGAAGCCAGCAACTGTGATGATTTTCGGCGTACCTAGACTTTCCATCTTCAATTATGCAATAGCTTAATTAGGCTGGAAGAGTTCTGGCTTGCTTTTGGTTCCATGCTGTGATATAGACATCACCCATCTTGCGCACTGCGGGCTCACGGCTGGACGTGCGCGGCACCCGCGCGGTGCTTATCGCATGGTCAACGGTCACTTTCTTCGTGGCAGGTTAGGAATCGGCAGATTCATCAAGGCCTATCGCCGGACCGGAAGTTTAGCCTTGGAGAAAGAGAAAGGGTGCAGGATAAGCTGCCCTCGGAGCGCTCCTCCAAATGCCCAATGCGGTTAGACATACTCCCGTTGCACCCTCGTGGACGCGCATCTAGTAACCCGGGGTCGGAAAAGCTGGGGTGCATTAGTCTGGTAGCATGCTATGCTTGATGTAGATTCGCGTTTCGCGCATCCAATTTCGTAAGTAGAGCGCGGCTCTCGAGGCTCGCACGCTTCTCGGAACTTGAGCGTGCCAGGGCCGCGTAACTCATGGATGCCGAGAGGATATATGACATGCACGACAGTCCCGGTGCATGTTTATACAGCTCAGCATAGAGAGTGTGACCCGTTCATCATGGCTCCTCAATCACCCGTTGGCACGACAGATCTTCGGATTGAGCAACTCGGAGATGCCAAAGGACTCGAATTCGCCAATGGTGTCCGACAATTTACAGGTATCCCCTATGCAGACCTCGCCAAACGCTGGACAAGATCGACCTTGAAGACATCATGGCATGAGAAGGGCAATCACCACGATGGCACCGTCTTGGGCCCTAGCGCACCGAATCCTCCAGAGTACAATCAAGGACCAGATCTTTTGATTCCGGTGCCACCAGTAGAGCATCACGGCATCCCGCCCGAAGACGAGCTGCATTGTCTTGTCATGAACATTACGGCTCCTCCTGCAAGTGCGGGCGAGAAGCTGCCAGTCATGCTCTACATCCACGGAGGCAGCTTTCTGTACGGCGGCGCAAATCGCTCCATCTTCGATGGCGTCAACTTTGTTTCGCGCTCCATGGAGCGGGAAACACCAGTGGTTGCTGTCAACTTCAACTACCGGGTGGGATTGGGTGGCTTTTTGGCCTCCGCGGCAATCAAAGCAGAGCTCGAGCGTGATGGCTTCGAAGGCGTGGGGAACTTTGGCTTGTACGATCAGCAAGTTGCGATCAACTGGGTCAACAAGTACATCGCTTCATTTGGCGGTGACCCCGACAATGTGACCCTCTACGGCGAATCTGCAGGAGGCATGAGCGTCTCGCACCAGATTGCTGCAAAGCATCCAGCGCCCTTCCAACGAGCAATCGCCATGTCTGGTCACCTCAACACCATCCCAACATGGCCGCTCGACAAACATGAAGAGCACTATCGAGCTCTGCTGCGATATCTCAACATCGACCCTGACGCCAAAGATGCGCTCGATCGATTGCGGCAGATCCCGGAAGACGTGGTTGCTGCGGCCACTATACCAGTGGAAGGGGTCTTTGTATGTACTGGCAATCCATGCGACGATGGTCACTTCCATGCAACGCCGCCGACTTTCGATGGACTGCAAGCTCCTCCAAGCTGGCTCAAGGCGTATATGGTTGGTGATACACTCGACGAGGGAATGATCTTTCGGATGAGCCTTGCAGAAGAGACACCTGAGTCGATACGTGCTCGCATGCTTCGACACATGGCCGAGAAAGACGTGGATCGAGTGCTTGAGCTCTACGATATCTTGCCGTCGTCCAAAGGCCAGGACTTCATCGATAGCATGGAGACCATGGCCGGCGATGCGATCTTTCGCGTGCACAACTGGGTTGCCGTACACAAGTCGAGCGCGGTGCCGACCTACGGCTACCATTTTGACCAGGTGTCGACTTTCGATCATTCTTTGAAAGGTCTAGCATATCATGCAATCGACCTCATGTACGTCTTCCTGAATTACGAGCAATTCATGACGCCTACCGAAGTCAAGCTGGCTCAGCAGATTGCGAGCGACTTCCAAGACTTTGCATATGGCAAAGAACCGTGGCAGAAGGTAGGTAAGGAGGGTCGATGGATGCGATACGGGCCAGACGATGGTCATGGTGTTGTGACCGAGCAAGGAGATGAGTCCGTCCGAAGGTACGCCAGGATGAAGGAAATTTTAGATGCCGGCGTCTACTCGAAGCTCACTGACGCCGTGGATGACATTGTAGTGAAGCGATGGCGGATGGGTACCTTCAAGACGACCTTGAATTGAAGTGTCTGTTTAATCAGAACCAATGCTCGGTTTCATGATAAGTAGAACTCAATGTTTAGGTCCTTCGCAAAGTCATTAGCGATGTACCACGGGGATCTTTGGTTTTCAGTTTCTCGTCGCTTCCAGACTTCGAGCACAATGTCATAGCAAAGTTGATTCTTCTGTCTCTCAGCGCCTTCGAGAAGTAATTGCCATGATTTCGTTGCCAGTCGTCGTTCCGCTGTGCCATCGTTTGTCGCAATGCTCGCTATGAACAGAGGATACACTACGTGCTCAGAGATGTGGACCGAGCATTCTTCCTTTCGGATGTCTCGCACAGCCTGAATAGATGCAAGAGTTTGCATGATGACGACTTCGTCGCTTGGAGATACCTCATGGTCGGTCGCAACTCTCTTGAGCATTCGTGCATGCAGAACAGCGGCACCACGAAGAGCTTCCCACAGATGCAACAGCGCGAACTCCGCAGTATACAAGCCAGACCACCGATGCAATAGCGTCTCAGCATCCGTGTGTTCGATTTCAGACATGATGTTGAGTAGTGAGTATGGCATGGCCGAGGACTGCTCGATGGCCTCTTTTGTGAATGGTGCAATATGCTTCTTCCACAGCTGCATCGACTCGCCAGTATGGCCTAGGACAAAGCATGGCATGTCCAGAAGCCCAACAACTTCCATCAGATGGGCGGCTAATTCCGGGCAATCCGCGTTCGTAAGAAGTCCTCTGGTCTCCATGATCCAGTACAAGCCCCGCAGCAATGGTGTCCAGATATACGACGAAGAGATCTATGTCTTCAATCAGTACTAACACAGGCACCTAGTCTTGCATAACTAACCGAGACACTGCAAAGGAGCACACCTGTCGCCAGCGTAGAATCCTTCACAAGTTCATCGTGCTGAAACAGATTGCTGTAGTACCCGTAGAGGCCACGCTCGAGGTACGTGCCCGTCAACTCCTTGTCGTTCTCCAGACTGGCCTGATACGCCATACAGACATTGCGAAGTGGGAAGCAGTGCTCAGTCATGGGCACAATCTCCGAGATGAGGAGGTTCTGGTCGCCAACCCGGCCTGTCAATGCGAGGTAGCCGTGAGACGTGACTTTGAGTGGTCAGCATATCAATGGTCGCTTGCTAGCTTAATGGGGACTTACAGGCATCCATGAGTCGTTTTTCGAGCGCGTTCTCAGATGTGGGCGAATTGTACGCCGGCTCATGACTGATGATGTCAAGCTCCCACTGTGAAAAGGAATACTGCAGACCATGTTCGTCGATGTAGACAGATGCCACATCACGAACAGGTACATCCGATCGAGCTGTCTCGCCAGTGTACACTGCAGGAGTGTCATTGATGGGATGCTCGTGAAGAGTCACGTCTCGCTGCTTCATCCTACGAGGAGCTCGCTTCTGCCTCACAGGATTGAGCACAACACCCTGGCGCGCACTCACATCCTCCTGTCCCCAGGTCAAGCGGATCTCATAGCCATCGCACTGGAAGCCACCCTTTGCGCAGCGCGTGCAAACGGGTCGCGTCTCGTCGCATTTCTTGTGGCGCCTTTTACATGTGTGGCATCCTCGGCGGGAGCGATAAGACATGTTCAGAGACCATCCGAGATATTAATCGAAACAGCCATGATTCACGGATGATGGCGATGGATTTGCGCCCGTGAGCTGAGAGCGAGAGGTAAGGGAAGCTCAAGACTGCCGGCAGGTGAGGCGGCTTGATCTAGCCGCGCATTTCTCGGACCATCCGGGACTATGAGTACGCACAAATCACGGGGCCCGAGGGTCGAGCAAATTAGAGCAGATGGATAACAATCTTAGAACACATATCTTAACATATATCTTAGACTGCTGAAGATGCTGTGATAAATCATAAGATTCTGGATAAACTTGGCCTGAAATGCTGCCTCCTCTAAACAATGCGAAGTGGCTAGGCCACAAGGTGGGAAGCATGCCAAGTGGGAAGCATGCGCAACGGTGGAAAGAATAGATATGAAGTGGTAAGGGTGCGACGTGGAAAATTGACCATGTGGAAGTTGTCCTCTTGGGCTAATATTGGCTACATGCTCACAACACTCATCTTCACAGCCAACTCTTAACACGAACGTATCTACCTCCCCGCCAACCCACCACTCATATACTCATCCCTCAAATCCCTCTTCCCCTCCGCACCTCTCCTCCTTCCATCCTCAATAGCCCTCATAGCCGCCTCGCTCTCACTCTCATAGCTATTGTTCTCCTCATACTCCTTCTTGCTTCCGCCGCGGCTGCTTCTAGGCTCGCGGTCGCGTTCACGATCCCTCTCTCGTTCTCGCTCGCGATCTCTATCACCGCGATCTCTGTCTCTATGCTCGCGATCCCGCTCGCGCTCTCTATCGCCTCCATCGTCTTTGTCTCGGTCGTCGTCGCGATGACGGCGAGAGTGTCTGTATTCGCGGTCCTCGGAGTCGTCCGTGTCGTCGTGGTGGTGTCGGCGACTTCCGCCAGTGCTATGACGTTTCTTTTCGCGGTTGTATCGTTCTTCGCGCTCCTCTGCAATTGAGCATTAGCATATTAGGTTCGTCACAGTCCCTTGTTACAGGCAAGCTCACCTCTGATCTCGCTCGTGCGGTTAGCAAAACCCTGGATCTCGTCCTTGGTCAAGACTCTCAACACAATGACAAAATCCTGCCTCTCCTCAAAGCGCTCGCCCTTCTCCTCTAAAGCCTGTGGATTGACCAGTCGTCTATCGATTTTGGTCCACTTCGCTCCCTCGGGGATATCCTTGCCACCGCCCTCCTTCTTCAAGCGATCCTTGAGCGGTGTCACACCTTCACGCACGCTATCTGGATGCTCAGGAAACTTCTCGGTCGGCTTGCGAAGAATGCCTTTGATGACGGGTTCAGCCGGTGCATTCTTGGGTGGCTCGACGATGGTGACGCGGCGGTCGTTGCTTGAGACAGATGGACCGACTGAGCGAGAGCGCTGTACTAGGCCCGGCACAGGTAGGGTGGATTGTCGTGGTGGAGGCGCCACACTGCCCGGTGGAGGAGGAGGTGGCATCATTGCGCCAGCGTTGCTCTGAGGAGGTTCAGGCGGGTATGCGCCAGGAACTGACTCAGGCTCTTGTACGTAGCTTCGATCTGTGAAGTGGCGCTCATCAGGCAGGCGATTGTGCTGCGACTCTGCGTGCGCGTCGACTGACGGCGCTCTGGGCCGGGCATCAATGGACGGAGCTCTGGCGCGCGAGCTGGCACGCTCACGACGTGGTGGTGGAGCGTTCTCATCACTGCCTCGTCTTGAGTCGCGATCCTTGGACTGCCGCCTCTCGCGCTCTCTGTCCTCACGCTCCCGTTTCCTGTGCCTTTCGCGATCTGAGTCTCCTCGCTCTTCATCTCGAGACCTCTGCCTTGTCAGTCCGTCACCTGTGCCAGCCAACTCAGCTTGTGCTTGTGCGATTCGTCGTCGATAGTCTTCATCTGGATCAATTGCAGGCTTCTCTTCTTTTCTGTCCTCCTTCCTATCCTCGCGCCTTTCATCACGTCTCTTCTCCTCTCGATCCTTCTCGGCATATCGACGCTCTCTGTCATCTTCGCGGTCGTTCGGCTCGCGTCGGGAACGGCGGTTGCGTTCGTCATCCTCAGAATCATACTTCTTCTCATGACGCTTCTTCTCAAGAGCACTGCCGGCCGCGGCAATACCTGCAACGCCAGCAGCTGTTGCAGCGGCAGGCACAGCAGCATCTCGAACGCTGTCTCGCGCGCTACTCGTGTCGCTCGTGTCTCTACTTAGTCGCCGGTGGTGGTGACGTTCGTGGCCATCCCGCTCGTAGTCTCGCTCACGTGGTCTCTCACGTTCTCTCTCCTTGGGACGTTCTCTCTCCACTTCCCTCTCCCTTGGTCGCTCTCTTTCATACTCCCTGTCAACAGGGGCAGCCCGATCATAGTCTCGAACGTATTCTGGCTCTCGCTCTCGTGGTAGTTCTCGTCGGTCTCGGCGATCGTCAAGTGGCGGTGGTGGAGGTGGAGCATACTCCGACGAGCTCGGCATCTTCGCCAATGCATCACCTCCATAAGACACGCCCTGCTGTGGATAGACAGATCGTGGCACAGGTGGCTCTGCACTTGAAGAGTTTGAGCCAGCGTGTCTGCCATCCACACTAGGCATGCGGATGCCAAAGCCGCGAGACTGCACATTGTCGTCGGTGAATTGTCTAGTTGGATGTCGAGGTTGACGATAGTCGTCATAGGGATCGCGTGGGTCACGATAGTATGTCTCATCTCTTGAGTGACGGTGCTCCGGTGCCTGATTGACCACGACCGGCATGGTAGAAGCAGAACGCAGCGGCATGTCATATGGATCCCAGCTGCCCTGACGATCCCGGGATGATGCTCGCGCGGGCTCTCGCACGCTGGCACCTCGTGTCATGTCGTTGACTTTCTCCACATGGCGGGTCGTTGGCGGCGGACCGTAGTCTCGAGAGCCACGTGCGTAAGCGGATGAGCCATATGGCTCGATAACACTGGTAGGTCGACGACCATCGACACTTCCTCTTCTGGGGCGGCGGATGGGCTCGGTATCGTTGTACATGCCTGCAGGGTCGGTATAGGACCATGACGTCTCATCCACCTCACCACGTGGACGGTGCGACCGACCAGTGAGGTGGTACCCGCCTCTTTCCCTTCTCGGCTCTCTGTACGGCTCCGTCTCGGCGATCAGCTTTGCAGAACTGTTATCCACACTATACAGCTTATGGCTCTTCGGCTCGGAACGACGAACACTAGTGTTGGACTTGACATAGCCATCTCTTGCATCGTAGCCGCGTGACAGAGGACTCGAGGGGCGAGGAATGCTGTCCTGCACTATGGCAGGACGAGTTCGCAGTGGCGGTGCAGTATTGGTGAGATCGGAGCTGCGCCGTGGGCGGCCAGAGTATGCGTCTCGCACAGCACTGGCGCCGCTAGAGGAAGAGGATGGGTAGTTGTCCTTGTACACAATCTCAGTGGAGATGGGTATGACGCCGCCAGTCTTCCGCGGCGGTGCACTTGTTGTAGGTGTGTACGAATGTCTGTGCTCATGCGGGTATGAACCGTAGCTACCACCGTAGGCAGAGCCAAAATTGCTGTCCGATGATCTACCTGGGATGGACAACTTTTGCGCGCCTGGCGACGGCGCCCGCTTCGAGGTCGGATAGTACCTCGAAGAGCTCATGTTGAGAGCAGCACAGGCACGGCAGGTGACGCTGTGGAGGCTTTTCTTGAGTGCCGACTTGGTCGGACTCGGTGGTGGTGGCGCAGTGGGAGTCGGTAGTGACGCAGTTCTGCTGAGCTGGAGTGCGGATGGTAGTGGCGGCTGGACAGCGGGCGATTGGAGAACTTTGGGTGGTGAGGACCGTGGAAGCGAGACTATGGCTGCCATGGCGGTATATGTCAGTCGAATGTGCTAGTCGAGTGCGTTCAATTGGTGGTGTGCTGGTTCATGCAAATGGCCACTACATGAAGGCGTAGCAGCAGCAAGCAGTGACAGCGCAATGCAGGTCGTGTATGATCTGAGAGCGAAAGGGAGAGAAAGAAAATATTAGACTCCGGTCAAGCATCGAAGTGTAGTAACACAACATCCGTCAAGCAGGATAGGAGCGGGATATGATAGACTGGGCCAACTCACCTTGTTTACGACGGGCCTTGCCGTTTGTAGCAAGATGACAGGAGTAGAAGCACGAAATCGAATGTTCGGCAAGTAGTCAGGACGGTCAGGATGCACTGATGCAGAGCGGTGCACAAGGGAATGCCAGGAAACTGGAAGCAAAGAAGAAAATCCAAGTCTGCGGTGCTTGGGCTTCGATGATGTCGATGCCTTAGTTGAGCAAGGATGGCATGTCGAGGATTGCCAACAGGGCAGAAACCTTCATTCGACTGACGCGTGCAACCCTTGACAACCGCGCAGCAGCGGTCGGATCGTGGGTGATGCGCAGAGCCGAAGAGCAAGGCCTGTGAGAGGCGAGTGGTTGTTGTTGCTAATCGGCGGTGCAGGAACTCGAAGAGGTGGGACGAATGTGCTTCTGACGAGAAACGGCGGGATGCAGGGCCGGCAGCTTTGTGGAGAACTTTTTGCTAAGGGATGGCCTTGGGCTCTGCCTCACACCTCAGAATTATGCTACTCAGGAAAAGCTCGACACAGAGAGAGGCGCATGGAACATGTGAGAAACGTTCGTAATCCTCTGTCGTAGTACCTACGCTGCCCCTGCGAGTACGGGATCGTGCAGTCGTTTTGTGCAACGACCGTCACTCAAATTCGCCGGGCGCACCATTAACCAGCACGAGCTAATCTGGTGTCGCTCTATCTCTGTCCTCGACGCTCGAGGCTCAACTCCCTCGTCCTGATAGGTGGAGCAGCAGACGTCTATTCTCCAGCCAGACGCCAATGCTGTCATCCGCTAGTCACATCTCGCACGTTTTGATGCTCCGATGTTGCTAATTATTCTCAGACTTGGAAATAGCCCCTGCTACTCCCAATTTACGCTTCACAAGTCTGTCCACGCGACCATTTCTTTGCCTCTCACGCTCTGCCTCGCGCAAAGTTGCCGCGGCGAGTTACTTTGCATTTGAATGCGCCAAGGGCAGTGACGTCTTGCTCAATTCGTCCCACCTTGACGCAGGGCAGCTGCTCACCTGCATCCGCATCGCTCCTGCTTGACCTACACAGCCATGTATCTCCAGCTTTCTCGGCGGCTTGTGCCCTGGATGTTCGGAAGACGACTCTGAAGCAAGTTTCAGGACTTTCGTCTTTTCCCCTGCTCGTGGTAGTACTCCTCTCCAAGGCGGATCATGCTCCTGCTGTCGGGCTTAAGCTTCGGTTTTGAGATGGCGCCCCGATCGACGTCATTGCTCACACGCGGGCGCACGGACAAGAAACAGGCCATAGGTGGATACTACAATTTTTCTAGAAGCCCATTGCGCTCCACCCACGGGATATCAGAAGCATTCCCGGTGCCGAGACGAATCATGTAATCACGAGGACTTTTGGAAGGACGAAGATGAACGAATTGCTCACACTGAGCGCGGAGCTATCGCACCGGTGAATGGTTTCTCACCGTGAGGCTCAGAACATTCCACATCGCGCCATCAATCTGCCCAATTCGTAGACACACATGCTCGATCTGCCGTGATCACTTCTCGCGATGTCCTGATAGTACGCCTTGCCATGCAGTGCGATGGTGATGCCTCGGAGCACGATCCGCGATCGAGCGCCGGTGAAGAAAATACCCTCAGCTGTTGTGCGATGCTAGGCTTGCGCGGGCCGACGCTGTAGAACCCTAGATCCCAGATCGTGCGGATGAGGCGAGCAAGGCTGAACCTGTCACGAAGGGAAGATTGGCGAGGAGATCCCGAATTGTTGTATGCAAGTCTGGCATGATTCGTGGAGACAATGACTTGTGGACAACACGGTGCAGGAATTCCCACTGAGCATCAATTCTGGTTGAGACACTTGCCTGATCGGATACATAAGGATAGACTGATTGACTTGACTAGATCTTCATTGCATTGCACGTCACTCTCAATCGTCTCGCATTGTTCCTCCGAGGGAATCGATCATCTCTTACAGACTGACTTGGCCATATGCATTCTACATTAGCTTCACACCCTCCCTTCCTGGACGCACCTCGCGTAAGAAGCGCCAAAAGCGTCTGCATGCATACATGCAGCGACTAGAGCCAGGTGACCGGCGACAGTAAAGCGAAATGGTAGACCGCCATGGACGTCGACAAAGACCAGCAGCTTCCCCTCATCATTATGGATCAGCTCGGCATCGATCGCGAGGCTTGTAATCGCTCAATCCTCGGCATGCGAGCATGACATGACATTCTACGTGTTCATAGTATTCGGTCCTTCTGTGTCTCAGCGAATAGAGGTATGCGTGCCTATCGACTGACTCGTGGATTTGGTATAGATCCGAGCAACGATCGCCCAAAGAACTGTCTGCGAAGTCGAGCTTTCGCCTTGTTCTGATCGACCAAATGCTCACCTTCACGAAGATTACTGGACGGTTTCCCTCAACCTTTCATGATGTGAACAGCCCGAACTTTCCAGCTTTTGAATGGTGTTTGTCAATAGTGACACTTGATGGCGCTGCGTGAACTGTCGGCAAGCTCTACAGCATGAAATTGCTGTGCCGAGCTCCCAATCTCAACCGGCGAGTTCACATCTTTTTCTACCGATCCGGCTACCTGAGTAGTGTCACTGTCCATTGGCGATAAAGTTGATGCCCCAGCCGCAGCAGGGTAGACACTAGCCGCACGTCGCTTCCTCCTCCTGAAGAAGAACACCGCGAAAATGCTACCAACCAGCAAAAGGACAGCACACGTCGCTCCAATTGCTGTGCCCGCCACCACGCCAGGACTCATTGAAGATGACGACATCGCAGGCTGTGAGCTCGCCGCAACTTCTGAAGAGGATGTGTGCGCCCCAATAATCGCTTCTTGCCCTGGCGAAGACGTCCTCGATGGGATGCTGGTGCCAATGGGCGTCTGTGGAGGTGGATCGAGATGCTGAATGTCTGAAGGATTGAAGAAGACCGCTATGCCGTACGCTTGAGCCGTGCCTGTGCGCAATCTGGTCGACGACCAGTACTCTGGCGGGTCGGAATTGACAGTAACATGCGCTCTTGTTGCATTCGATATCTGAGTAAGCAGTCCTACGCCATCACTGCTCTTCACCGTGGCCTGACACGCTGGTCCGTAGTCGATGGAAGTCTCGGTGCCGACGAGGATCGTTTCGGGGGTCGTGATCAACTCAAATCCACTGCACGATGGATCTTGGATTAGTGGCGTGGAACGCAAACATGGTCAGACTGCGATAAGACTCACGATCTGCAGCACAATGCTCCGTATACCCCTGCCTCTGAATTATATGTCAAAGACGCTGTTGTATAGATTGATGGGCAGACTCCAGGACTATAAGTCAGGAACAGACGCCCGCGCCCCGACGAAGTGAGTGATGAAGGGAGACCACCTCCAGGTGGTGTCTTGCCTTGCGACAAAAAGGGTTCGTGATAATTGTAGTAGATATTGGAGGGCGTGTCGTGGCGCCACCACTCGAAGTTCACTTTAAAGTTGGTCGTTTGCGCGCCATTGTAGCATGCAGCGGTTCGTTGCGTGAACGGTCCGTTGAAGTCACCCTCGAACGTGAGGTATGATGGTCCGCATGCTTGATTGGTACCACAGCATCCTCCGCCATATGATTGTGGGCATGAGATGTAGCCACTGGGGCACGTGGAAGGTGTTGGTCCTGGAGCAGCAGTGACCAGTGAGGCCATTGAAGCCCAAAGAAACAGCGAACAAGAGGTCTGCAAGGATGAGTTGTCTTCCTACTTAAAAAGCGCCGACCTGCAAGTGTTTAAGAGGAGAATACCTGGGGCAGACGCGAGGCATGCAATTCTCCTGCTCGGTTAGAAAGCCACAGCCCTGAGATCCGCGTATCGACGATGTACATCTCTGGTCTTCAGGACCAAGGCATGACCCAGGTCAGTGATGGCCGGCAACATCAGACTGTAACCTCGATATTCATGGCGACTAAGAGGCCATGAGCAGAATGCGATCGCAATGATGGCAGAACATTGTGCATTGCTGATGTATGTGCGTGTCTCGACAGTACTCTTCCCTGCGTTCTTTTCCAGAGTCGCCTTGTTCGAAATAATGTTCATCTTCGCGCGCGCTTGGCACTCATTTCAGATGCTCCGATCAATACGGGAGACATCGCTACTGTTGCTCGCACTGCAGGGCTGCCTTAGGGTGAAGTTCTCCAGGTCGCCGCCTTCGTGTTGATCAGAATCCACAGATGAAGCGTTGTCAATCAAGATCACACTGAAGTAAGCGTCGTCTCCGACATGAAATGTACTGGACGAAGTGGTTGAGAAGCTTTAGCAATTCGAAGAGCTGTACCTGGATCCTGATGCCTGAGGCCAACTTGGTGATCTTGCCTTCAAGTGGTTGTGATCCTCATTTCATCCCCATGTCATCTCGGCCAAACTCGATCTATTTTTGTTTCTTGTTCCGTAGTTCCGACGAGGCATCAAACGCGATGGCATCATGGTTTGCCATCGTCTTGCCAAAACCCAAGCGCGTGGTGAGTGTTGAACGTAGACATCCTCAACACCATCATGCTTCCCCTACTGCTCCTGGCTGTTGCCACGAGAGCGGTCTCCGCTCAAGACATAACAGAGATTGGATGGGGAACCACTAACGCATCGAGTTCACTCGCTGATGCTACGCTGGATCTGCAAGCAAGAAGCGATTCCGCCTTCGAAGGGTTCAATGTCACGAGGCGACTGAGCTCGGCGACAGTGAGTCCCATGTCCGGGCACACCGTGGACTGGACACTCGGAGTAGATTACTCCACAGTAGCTGCGGCCGATGGCAGCAACAACACGTCAGAAGTTTATTCATTCTCGCTTGGTTTCGAGGGCGAGAACTTCGAAGATGACCGCTATCCTCTAAATTCTTCGGACTGGCAGATTTGCGCGAATAGTTTCTCGTTTGACTTCCCATCCGACCTGGCTGGCCGGGCTGGAGAACCTGGCAACGCCTCGTGTGTGCCGTACTTTGGCCAAGCATGCGTTGAAGCTTGGATCAAGAAGTTCAATACAAATGGCATCTCCAATCTTGGTTGTCGCAGACCGGTCTCGTTTCAGACTGTTGACGAATGCAAAGACTTTGATGCTAGCATCAGCAGTAGGTGATACTTTCCGGCCTGAGATATACCGTGTTAACAGAACAACAGTAGGCTCAACGGTCATCTCGAATTCGACGAACCCTGATCTTGTCTTTCACCCCGACAATGGTTCCTATGTGGATCCTCAGTCCGGCATGGTCTATAGTCTAGATACCATTCCACACCAGGGTCTGAGCTCCGGTCAGACATTCGGCTATGTGCTGTACGAGCCACGACAATTGGACGCGGATGCCATTGCGAAGAACTCGACCAAGCTGCACCTGCTTGCTCTCACCATGGATCCCAGTGAGGCGAGGGTGGAAGAACTCAACGGTGGTTATGGCTATTCACCAGAGACTCGGCTTCTGTGCGGACGAGCAAGCTCATTGGAAGATGCCAATGTAAGTGGAGTGGCACAACTACGGCCGGTCTGGTCCTGGATGCTGCTCTCATTCCTCGCATACGGCATGCAGGACCTAATATAGAGCTGAATATGAATGTTCAAATGCAAGCAACGACACTTCCGTTCAGAACATTGAATTCCTAAAGATCAGTATTGGTGGCAGCTCTATTCTGCAATCACAACGCCCAGAGTCGGCACTGAACAATTGCGGCACTCCAAACCCTCTCTTCTTGAGTCAGCATCGATCGCAAGATCTTCACTGCGTTGCCACCTGCAAATGTGGCATGATATTCTGTCTTTATTCGGACCGTCTCAGTCCTTGTGCAGTATACAGCAGCTGGTTTCCTTACGCTCGACTCTGGACCCCATGGATCTGAAAGCTTCGTCGCGCAGATCTGATGCGGTGTCCAGATCAACGGCTTCCGATCATGCACAGTCGCCTGTCAGGTGCCTTTCGGCCCTACTTCCCTGATTTGATGTTCGTGATGCAGAAGTGAGGCGGTGGACGTTGGGCGTTGGGCATCGATGTAGGGATGGGTGATCTTTGCTCGGATGGGTATATATTCAGCTGAAGGGTGTGCAAACCCTTTGACACGTCAGAGATCGATACGACGTTGATGAGAAATCAGTTTCATTCGAGTCCGAAGCAGTTTGCAGCGTCGAGAGATGAGGCAGCGAATGTGGACTGGGAGGATGCCGCGGCTCGTCAATATGGAATGAAGCTCACTGCGAGCGGCACGCACACCAGAGCTGGCGTGAGGGTAAAACAGATGAGACTATCAAATATGGCGCTTTGACTGGGAAGGACACTATTCGAGCAGATAATTACACCTCAATTTAGGTTGCCATTCAACTGCGATACTCAGCGAATGTTGAAAGGGCGGAGAAAATATCGACATACATCGCCCAAGCTACGCACAAAGACGCTGCATCACCCGCGCGCACCTCTTGCATCTTCTGTGCCCTTCGCCTTCTCCGGGTCGAAAAACTTCCCGGTCCTCTTGCCCAGTGCTCGCCTCAGGATCCATTCTTTGCTGCTCACCACCTCACCAACGTCTTCCTCGCCCACCCGCTCGCTGATCAATTCGCTCTCTTCCCGCAAAGGTCTCAGGAGCACTTCATCTTCCGGCCTTGAGAAGTACACAAGACTATACCGCGTCACATCGCCCTGCGCACCGGGAGGCGCAACAACACGATGCGTATTCGATCGCAGGATACCTGCCGTGAACTTGACAAGGGCATCGCCTAGATTGATGATACAGTGACCAGGCAGTGGATGAACATATGCCCATCCTTCCTCTGTGAGCAATTTCTCCGCATCGCTCATTGAGTCCGGCGTCTTGGCTGGAATAGCCTTGACACCATCTGGCAGACGGACCTGAAGTCCACCCATGCGATTGAAAAGTACGGTGACGGAGCCAAAGTCTGTATGCGCTCCTAGCGCCGTACGTCGATCTTCTGGTGGCTGCGGCGGCGCCTTCACGAAACGTACTTGGTCGCCCGACACGGCTTTGAGGCGATGCAGGTTCTGCAGTGTGCCAGCTTGGAGTTTCAGACGTGGCTCGAGTAGCGACAGAACCAGAGAGATGACAGAATGCGAGTTGGCTATGTATGAGCTCAACAATGATCTGTGTCTGTCGAAGAGAGCTGGTGCCGGTAGTTTTGGCGAGACCTCGAAGATGTCATCCTTGGACACCTATGAAGATACAATCAGCTTGCGAAATCAGCAGCACCGCGTTATGAGGGACTCACATTGTAAAATTCGTTCCTGTCTGCCGTGCCCTTCTGATCAATAATAGCTGCACCGTATCCTTTGTATCTATGTTGCTGTTCTCAGCAAAATTCTCGGTGCGCAATATTCTCGATCCAAAGTATTCGACCCGGCCGCAGCCAACGATCGATCGAACACAACACAAGGTGAATGTCTTGGAGCGATTGTCATAGTCACAACTGCGAAGCTCAATTCGAACGAAGGGATTTATTCTGACATGTGGATAGAAGATGCCACCTACCCGAAATAACTTCGCTGCTCAGAGAAATCATACTTGACCTTCTCTTCCACAGGCAAGTCAAAGAACTCTTCGGCAACCTTGAACAGCTGATTCGCATCCTGCATCAAGCTCTCGCCATCAATATGCATGCTGTCTCCATTCTTCACTCCATTAATACTGTTCGTGGTGCCATTCGTATGCCCGTTCACTCCATTTGTGTGGCCGTTGGGCTTTGCGGTGTCAACGTCTCTTAGATCCAGATAGAAGAAGCCGAGATCACAGCATGCGCTCCAGAATCGCTCTTCCTCTTCTGCATCGTGGTTGAGCAATTTGGATAGGGAGATGCGGAGGAGTGGCGCGGTGGGAACAGTGTCTGGAAATGGTGGTATGCCTGGGTATTGCCTCTCGTCTGTGCCCGCCATCGTGGTCGCAGAAGTACTATCAGCTTGTTGTAGGATGGAACAACAGTCTGATCACAGCTCGACGAGCACTTAATGCACCTCGTCGCAATGTCGCATCTGCTACCGAGGAACCAGTATCGCGCAATGGTTCCGCTCGTATGTATCCCTAGGCATGATCTCATCTATCGAAGGAGCAGCAGGGAGCCGTACTAAAGTTCTGGGCTTATGCACCCCGCACGTAGTGGTTGCTAGTAGCTGTAGCTGCATGCAGGTCAAGGACAGGAGGTGTAAACAATAACAACGCGAGGTGAAGCAAGGTACGAAACGAGGCCGTGTTGTGAGGAGTGACAATGAGAAGTAGGACACAGGTTGTAAGAGAGAGATATGCAGTTCGCTATCATTAACTATGCACACCATCTTGATCCAAAGTCTGTGCCAGGACTGAGAGTACACCCAATGCAGGCCAGACGATGCGATGCAAGACCTAGACACGCCCAAATATTTATACCATGAGACGAACGCCTATATGCCTAAAAGTAGCAACGAGGCCGTCTCCGACTGTGTCTTCTATACAGGACGTGTGAAGCAGATCGCACCAATTTTGTTCGTGAGAAGCGTGCGTGAGAGGGAGCGAAGGAAGCTTCTAAAGCTCTGGACATTCGCTGCACAAGTTGTCATAGTGCTGTCATGAAAGTCAGCTTGATGTTGTGGTCCGTCGATGACGGCAATGACTGACATGATGCGTTTACAATCTTGAGCCGTGGACGACCTTGTAGTCGACAACGAGCTCACGGCCACCATCGTTGATGACGAGGACGCGGATGGCACCACGGCCAGAGTCGAAGCTGTCGCCAATGCGGTCGAGCAGGCTGCTCTGGTCAAGGACTGGGATGCCCTGCTTGACATCACCACCCTCGGTCATGGCAACAACGCGGCCGTCATCACGGATGTCAAGAACACGGTACTGCTTGAAGACAGGGCCGAGCATGTTCTGGACAACTACTGATGGAGCTGGGTTGGAGATGAAGCTGCTCTCCTCGTGCAGCTGCTTGGTGAAGAGGTCAACACCGAGGTAGCGGTGCTGGCCGGTCTGGGAGGAAGTGGTGATGCGGATGACCTGGCAAGGGCGGCCCTGGAGGATCAGGAGATCGCCAATGCGGATGTGGTGGCAGGGGATGGTGACGGTGGTGAGGGAAGACATCTCGCGAGCTGGTGCTGGACGGGATGGGCGGTATGAGACGGAAGACGAGATGCGTTCTTCACGTGGAGCAGAGACGGTGACTTCCTTGTCCTTGACAACGACTTCTTCAACTCGGGATGGAGCAGCAGAGTCGTGCTTGTCGTGGTGGTGGTGGTGACGGAGAGATGGACCGTGGATTGGGTGGGCGATGCGCTCGGCAACACGTTGGACTCCGCGACGGAAAGAGTGGTACTGTCCCTCGTCGTCGTAATAGCCCATGTCACGCTTGTACTTTGGCGCGTCGACGGTAGTTCGAGAGGCGGAACGCTCTACTCGAACTTCTTCTGGCTGAGATCGTGAGAACTCAGCTGCGTAGCCACCGAAGCGAGAGCCGGTGTCTTCGTAGTAGTCACGGGCAGTGGCACCTCCTAGAGGGACGGTGTGCTCGCGGTACTGGCGTTCTGTGGTGTCAAGAGTCTGCTCGAAAGCTGGAGCTTGACCACCGACGACACGACCTTCACGGTCGTAGACGCGTTCTTGGGTGTAGGTGTTGTCCTTTACGTCGAGCTGGGCGTCGGCGTAGCGGGCGTATGGCTCAGAGTAGCTGTTGGGAGTCGGCCGTTAGAAGTGTTCGTGATGTAAAGTGATTATCGAACAATGTTAAGATGCAAGGATGGATGAGATGAAGAAAATCATCTCATGATGAGGAAGATTGGAAGTCCAAAAAGAAAAAGCCATTGTTGTTGTGTTGCTTGGTCAACAAACGCCTTGACCACGACCAGCCATGTGCTGAAGCGAGCCGCGCCATGCGGGAAAGGGGCTCCATGCCCCAATCGGATCAGACAATTGTCTCACCGTGATGCGTTGGCGGATCCGCAATTGCATTGGCCGCGTGTGAGGAGAGGAGAAAGCGTAAATAATGATCAGAGGGTGAAGAAAATCACGCGTTGCCGCCGTGAGTGATGCAGAATTGGACTGAAACTTACCGGTCGCCCTCTCTGTTGATCTCGACGCGACTCGAAGTGACGCGTTCTGGCTGAGGCTCACGTTCACGGTCGTAAACGCGGACTTCTTCCTTGCGAGTGTACGAGTCTCGTGGGTGCTCTTCGCGTTTGTTGGCTGAGACGACGACTTCTTCGCGGTCTGGGAAGCGGCGGTGATCTTCGCGGTCAGAGGAGATTCGGGTTGTGCTGGTGATGCGGGTTTCTTCGTGACCTTCCCGTCCGACGCGCGAAGTCTTCTCAGGTAGGTCGATTTCACCCTCTACCTTGACTTTTGATGTTTCTGTGACAGCGTCACTCCGGTACGAGGACGGGAAGACACTGAAGGGGATGGGGACGCGGGCGTCAAAGTCCAGATTGCCTGGAGTCGCGGCGTTCCTTCTTGCAAACCCCTCGAACTGTTCGAGAACTGTTCAAGAGGAAGACAAGAAAGAACTTCTTGGCTCCGTGCGGTAGCAAAGAAGGACCTAGCAAGTCGACGACGGAGTCGTGAGCTTTGTACTCGCCAGAGTCTTTGTAGTAGGTGAGGTGCTGCGAGTGCGCTGTTGTGAGTGAGACAACAACAACGTGCAAGCGTGCAATTGGTGATGAGATGAGAAGAGTTCTTGTCTCAACGCTGCGAGATGCGGTGTAGAAGAAAGAAGCGAGGGGAATCGCTGCGAAGGCTGGGGACTGTTATAAGGGGATTTGTTTTGATTAGGTAGCGCGTCAAAACACCAAGCTTATTGAACGCCAAAGCTCGTGACAGACCCACTGTTCAGCCTCCAAGCTCAGCGCCGGCTGTGATTGCTCAGACCTCCTGGCCGCGGATCTTCATCCTCTGCCTGACCCTTCCGATGCCTGCCCACGCGTTGCCGGGCAACCAAGCGCTCTCGTCTGACCGTCCTCATCTCCCTCGGCTTCAGCAGCGTGTCGCAGAGGATGGCGCCAGAGATGCTGAGTCGTTGTCGCTGGTTCGTACAACGGCTCTTCCAAACTCCAGAAAACTCGAGCGACGTTTCGCTGTAATTTACAGGCTGGTATGACAGCGATTGTACCAGCTCGAACGGACCCACCAGCCACTTTCTTTGTTCGTCCCAGCATCAACGCTGTTTCTACCTCATCGTGGTTCGAGTTCATTGGACGTGCAGCGATAATCGACAACGGACATCGACTAGAGATGTATTTCAGCTGGGCTGTGCATCGATGGACAGCCTTGCTGTGTTCATTGGGAGATAAATGCTGATGGTTGTCCTGCAGTGTGCAGTTTGCCCCCCGTTGCATACGCAGGCTGCACGTACGATGATGCGTTCACTTGGACATATCGACAATGAACAGACGAGTGTGTGCCTCTGACTTTGCCGGGTATAGTCGTTGCTGTCAGAGATATAATCCACTTCAATAAACTTACAACAACAACACAGGCTGGAAGTCCAGCTGTTTTGACAGTTTCATCCAGAAGTGAGCAACCTCCGCGTCTCAAACTCAGACAGTGTCTCCAGCTCGGACAAAGCGCATGACTGCGAAATCTACTATCGATCATTCTCTTCAACAATCTTTGCACGGCATGCTCAATTCGTACAAGCTTCCGTCGCAGCCATTGTGAGCATTCACATCGTCAAGAGAAGCCCACGACCTAGCGAGACCATGGTCGTGAGATACTGGATTACGTTGTGGAGAAACGCGGGTCAAAGGCATGCTCGCTGTATAGTCAATCTGCAGAATGACTCCAAGGCAATGTGACAAAGACTCGTGCAAGCTCGACTGCCCTGGCGATGCGTATGTACCGTCCAAGTAAGTCTTCAGCTCGTCCACTCTTCTTCCCACTACTCGCCCTCCTCGCGATCGGATAGAGGCTGGAGTACCTCAGCTTCCGCATCTCCGTCTTCATCATCCTCGTACTTTCGCTCCATGCTATGTGGCTCGATGGACATGATGAGATTTGGGACAAGAACGGGGGCAGCAGTCTTGGGAAATCCCGCAGTGCTGGCTACCATCTCCGCCACTGCTTTGTATATCTCCGCCGTCTCTTTCGTCTCGACAGGCAGCTTGATTCTTGTCAAAGCTGCATCTGCTGATTTGACGCAACGAGCATTGATGAGACGTGGGCACAAGTACGTAGCTCATGCCGTTCTCGAAGCGTTAGTGAAGCTGTTTAGCATATGCAGTCTCATATGCTGGGGCTGCCAATTCACCTCGATGGCAATGTAGTTGGTGAAGAAGTCGCAGACGTTGGAGCGAATGTCGACATCGTCTTCGAAGTGTGCTTCCCAAAACTGCAGCTGCTCTGTCTTCGGCATCTCGTAGTAGTACTTCTCGTTGCGCGGAACGATCGCGGACACATCCCAATCAAGATCAAGCTTGGGATTGTCCTTGATGTGCGTGAGGTAGGCTTTCAGCTGCGCGATGTAAACCTTGTAGCGTGTGCGAAGGGCGAGAGGAGGAGCGGGATCTGGGTCAAGTTCGTTCTCCAGAAATTGAATGCGGGCTTCGACAGAGTCGTACCACATCTTCGACATCTTTTGGATCCCAGGCCGAAAACATTCATCTTACTCGAGAGATCTGCTCGAGCTTTCTCGTCCTGCGTGCTCGCATGTTCGGCTTTTTGGGCCCAAAACCAGCATTGCATATTCCCAAGCTGGACAGCATAATCCCAGCTCGTTGTGCGATGCACAGTCTACGACATGTTAGCGGGAACTGACAAGATTCTCTGCGTCCTCAACTGCCCCGCATACTTGGTGTACCGAATGCGCACCGGAGCTGGCCGAGCACGGGTGTATCAAGTTCTTCCTTGAGAAAATGAAATTGTGTCTCGACAGATTCACACCAGGTGTTCGCCGTCTTCATAATAGCTCGGGTAGGAGCTGCCAATAAATTCGAAGTTTGTGCTACTGTTACTGACACGCGACATGCTCTATGACTGTTCAATTGCGCCATGCTGGGCGCGCGGTGGCATAAAACCTCAGCCAATGCTTCAGATTGTTAGAGCCATAGTTCCTGTTCGAACTCTGTCGTGCTCATGGCATTGGGATAAGTCGAAACCGAGCTTTGAGATCAACAATTCCATGCATATGTCTTGTTGAATTGCTCTGAGGCGCAAGATCGAGTTTAGTTTGACACTTCTATCTAGGGCAAGCGACTTATGTTCTGCCTGCTCATGTTCCTTTCCTCTAGCCACGACCTCAGACTTCCTACGCTATACTTCCACGGCACTTTGGGCACTGGAGGCGGCTGAAGCTCCGAATCTGTGGAAAGCCCACCGCTACTGGTTGCTGTACTCGCTCGAAGTTTTGCAGCTGCTGGCATGGAGACATATTCTCGTTCCAACGCTGAAGATGTTCGCCGTGCTTGTTCTGATCGTGCGACCGAATCGCGATTGAAGAACATCGATATGGTATCCGATGTAGGGGCGATCGAATTCGTGCGATCTGATGTTGAGAATCGTGACTCCAGGAATTTGCTCTCTCGATATCGGCGTGTGGGCGGAGAAGTAACGCTATCTGCCTGCTCGGACAAAGTGGATCTCCTCGCAGTGTTCACAGATCCTGGCATGAATGCTTTCTCGTTCGTTGTGGGATCCAGGATCGCAGTCGACTTCCGTCGAGTGTAGGAAGTGAGGGCCGAAACAATGCGATCTGATCCCGAGAAGATAGAATACCATCCTTGCTGCCCATCAGGAGTTTGTGGCACATCGGAGTCTCGACGCATTCCATTGGCAATGAAATAGTCATGGTCATCATTGGATACGAATGACGCAGTCGGTGCTCTTTGAGGGTTTGGAGGTGCTCGTCTTGACCACGGCCGCCAAAGTAAGCTTGTCGCTGGTCGAATGGCACCGCGAACCAATATCCTGTCTGATGCCGCGTCGTTGATGCTGTCTGAGTCTTCGATTGGTCTGTTCCGACGCTTATATCTCCTCCTGAGCAAGACACAGGCCAGAACACCGAGGAGCACAATCACTGCAGACGTGACACCCGCTGCTACTGCGATCTTGGTCTCCATGCCAGACGATGGCTGCCGCTGCTCGGAAACAATGGGCACACCGGGTAGTCCGGATGGCGGGTTGATTGATGGGCCTTTGGGTTGGCCGCCATTCGTGCTGCTAGTGATTGATGCTTCAGTCGTTGGAAGCGTGGAGATGGGCGTCGTAGAGAAAGGAGGCGGGCGCGGGTCTTCAGTAATTGGTATAGCAGTGGGCGTGGTCGATGGAGCAGTTGGTGAATTGGTGCTGGAAGGTAGCGTGATCTGATCGCTGGATGTTGATGTGATGGAAGCAGTACTGCTCGAACCAGCAGCTGGGCTGCTGGTACTTGCGGCAGCCGCTGATGAGCTGTTTTCGTCTTCGCTGTCCGAATCATCGTCGTCTCGTCGTTGGAGTCTCCGCTCGCGCCTGCGCAGCTTACGTGCCCTGAGGTTGTATGCAAAGTCTGTTTCTGCACTCATGTTTAATGCCTGCAAACTTGGTGAATGTCTTGGCTCGGATCAGCCCCAAGCTTTGTATGTCACTCTTCAGCAACCGGTGAAACAACCTGGGCGGAGAATATGTAGATCAATGGCCGCGCATTCTGTTCAAATCCATCTCTGCCAATGATATGGCCTTTGCGAGATGCTGAGACATGCTTCAGCGTGAGGACACTCGCCTTGAGCAAGCGGCTGCACCAGTGCCGCATTGCTATTGTGAAACGAAACGCGTGTTGCTTTTGATCAGTCTTGCTGTACATGTACCAGAGACGCCCGTGAGCCACTGCTGTACATTGAGCACGACATGCTGAAACACGGACTGCTTCGAGTCCACAGCTTGGCAATGAATGGCGCGGATTGTTGCATGTACATTGACGCTTCCATCGCGTACAATATAGGCCCATAGTCGGTATGTACTGCCATGTATCGTAACAGATCTCAATATGGGGTGCTGAAAGGTCATGATTGGGCACATTGAGAGACCGTTGATTGAAATTGAGGGGGCTGGGATCCGAATGCGGAAACCTGGCCACTAGATCTTTGCCGACGCTCCTCCTCTGCATCTTTACCAATACCTAGAATGCCTGATGTCCCATTAAGCTGCTGCCGAGCAGCCGCTGTCGCTGCGCATATCACGAATTACTGGACCACTGTCTGGCGGAGGAGCCAAGGTCGATACACTAGACTTGATGCAGAGGGCAGAGCACGTAGAGGGAATGTAATGTGCGCACTGCTACTAGAGTCTTCTAGTCTACGCTTGGAGGTATCTAATTAATATGCGGATCCTGGGCAATGATGAAGCTCAGTAACTGCGTCTCGATCTCCTTCACGTATCCTGATGCTATAATCGGACAGTGCAACACTCTACTGCTACCCTACATCATGACCGATGTCGACGTCCTTCGTAACCTTGCGCTTCTTACGCCGGCGGGACTCTCTTATGCTCACGACCTCTGCTTGACTTGCTTTCAAAGCAACCCGCATCATTGGGATCAACGTACACACCGTCACCTCAGCAGCTCCAAGTTCTGCGATTCCGTCGAGTTAGAGAGTCTCCAAAGCTCCAGCTTCGCGTCAGACAACTTCGGGACATATGGCCCGTGGAATACGAGAGATTCGTAGGCGTAGTATGAGAGGGTATCAGCATCGAAGTTTGTTACCACGGACGATGCGAGGTCCCGATACTACCACTACGGTCAAGGGCAACAACAAAGAAGCTTTAGCAATCACGACGCATGCGGTATCCAGGACATCACTCTGTTTTCCTGGAGCGCGACTGCAACAAAGCGGCCTTGAGCCCATTGTCTCTCTGTAGCTGGCCGAGTCATCCAAGGCTGCAGTCCTCACCACAACGCATCGTGTCGTATGCAACAATACCAAGAAACTGGGCAAAGTCAATCAACCCGCCATGGATGAATTCGAGTGCTATCTTAGACCTGCTACCAAGCGCTTTATTCGTGCTAACAATCAGTGGGTTGAGGTTCCAGTAATCGCGAATTACGATCGGAGGGAACAACTGCCGAATCCAGGCTACAGTAGACTGGAACAGACTCCAACATTTGGTGGTCTACCAACACGCGTCAATATGATACTGTTCGACTCCCTCATGCGACATAAGACGCCGCTCATGATGGTGTCGAAGCGCGACGCAGATCTACATCGAGCTGGTCCTGCGGTCCTGGCCGACAATACGAGACTGGAACAAGAGCTGGACGTTCTCAAGCGACAGAGGGATGAGGCAGGGGGCAGATTCACGCGAGGCATGGCAGCAAGACTTTCGGCCTTGCGCGAGCAGTACAACGCCAATGGCGAGCAAGTAGAAGATTGCGAACAGGTCATGAGGCGCAATTATACTCTCGTGGACTTTCCGCTGTTCTACGTCAGTCGTGCGGTCAGGCTGAATGCGCTCAGAGTGTTCCTAAGGGTCAACGAGCTCGGCGTGCGTCCACAAGTAGGACGGTGGCGACATTACGAGTGGCCAAGAACCGACTCAGAAATGCCCCTCCAGTTCTCGGACCGCGGAATGACATCGACAGTTCTCGACGAAGCACAACACCTTCATGTTGTCATACATTGGTCATGTATTCCTGTCTTGCTGGATTTGCTACGCTATCGTGGCGGGGCTTCGAGAGTATCACCCTTTTCCCTACTGAGCCTCCGAATCACGCTTATTGGCAAGATACATAATTCGAGGGAGCTGAGGGGTTATATGAATATCCTCACGTGTCACAAAGCGCCCAACCTTCGGATAACGTGGAGTCCGGGCCTTGAGTGAGAACTGGCAAATCCACCCATACCACCGCGCGAGCAGACTTGGGGTATCATTCAGAACCACTTCAATAATGCGAGAGTGCTGATGTCGAGAGATTTGTGGGTCAGCGAGAAGGGGCAAGTGTTTGAGCCTCTTCCTCATGCATACTAGCTCGGGTAATTCGTTGCAGGCCAAAAAACTTATGAAATGTCGCTGGGGTCGACTGTGGAGTTGCGAACTCCCACTAAGATTGCGGCATCTTGCATACAGCTTCAACATTATTGCCAACAGGATCAAGCACAAACTAGCACATAGTCAGCCAATTTCCTGCCATTGAGGAATCGAGCACATCACGCACTGCACCGTAATAGTGCGGTCCATACATTTGCCGGATGCCAGGTTTCCCGTTGTCCTTCCCACCAGCAGCTATAGCAACTTCATAGAACTTGTCCACAGTGGCATGATCTGCATAGACTCGAATTATTGCTCTATTCAATCCCTATTTCGCACGACCAACCTTTTCCTTTGAATGCAAAGTGCTGTCCAATGCTCAGCGACTTCTCAGGTGCTGAGCCAATCCAGAAGTCACCGAAGCCCACAGCCATGCCTGGGTACTCTTGCTCCTTGTTATAGCCCAATGGCTCGAGAGCTTTGGTGTACCATTCGACGCATTCATCAAACTTGTCTTGAGGCACTTTGATGACGAGATGATCGAGAGACATGGTGGGTAGGACTTGGAGGTCGAGAGGGCCGCAGAATGCAAGATGTATGTTCAAAGAGCTTATATATCGTCCATGTGGTTACATTGCTTCTCGCTGGTGCCTTGGATCGTCGTGCCTAGTGGAAGCCGAAGCCCGAACGTTCTTAGATAAAGCTCACAGCACGGCCGTTGCAAACCTCCGAGTATCGCAAGGTCGGCCAATCAAGAACGCCAAACATATGCATTGTCTAGCATATGTGTCAAACATATATATTGTTAGAATTGCAAAACTTATGCTCAAAAACGATGCGAGTTTGGCCGAGCGGTTAAGGCGTGTGACTCAAGAAAATCTCTTGCGAGCTTCAATTCGCAGCATTCACATACAGAGATGTGCGCAGGGTGAGCAGAAAACTCTGATTGGTGAATGCTCAAGACTAACAGTAAATAGTTCGAGTCCTGCAGCTCGCAAATTCACCTTTTTGTCCGACGTGTAAATGAATCCTGGGGTGAAGATCTCCCGAGTGAAGCCTGGCACGTAGATTTTGGCTCCTCCAGACAAAAAGACAGCTCAATTGAGATTCGATTCAGCTGCTGGCTAAGTCTGAATCAAAACGATCCAGAAATGGTGGAGCTGTTGCAATCTTTTGGCGGCTGGTGCGGGCAGAGTATGTCCCAGGGGTGGGGCAGAGTATATCTCGAGTGTACTCGATCACAACTGCTCAGATCTAGTCTCAAACATGTTCAATGAATAGTCTAGACTTCTTCCAAGCTGACATAGTCAATTATAGCACTCAATCGCAATGATGCTCGATTCATGTGCAAATTTCCGTTTTCGGCAGCCGGGTAACACGACCACCTTTCTTGCGCTCAGGCACACTCCAATGTTTCATCTGCTACCATCTCCAAGAATATAATACAGGTTTGCTTCATAATCCCTTCAAGTTGATGTTCTGTAAAGTGAAGAGTGCTCTTCATCCTTCAAGGATGCTGTCACGGACATCGAGCCATTGGAGACCTATGCATTCAGCACTCGACCTTGCCAAATAATCAATCGAGAGCTCGACTCAAGAATACATAGCAACGTAGGCATTGAACATAGAGCGTCTAGTGCCGATGTCCTCAGCCGTCGCGAGCTTGATCAAATGACAATACAAGCGCAACCAAATTGTCCAAATGATGACCATGTATAGCTCCAAAAGCAGGTTCTTGTGTAGATGATTCGATTCTCCTTAATGATACTATCTAATACAAATTGACAAGCGCTTTGCTGTGCAACATGGATCCAGACATTGCTTATAAACAGTAGATTTCACGCTTCCCACGGCACTCCCATTGGAAACGACTACAACTTTGCCTTTGGCGCCTCCTTCTTGGCCGCCGCTCTCAGATCCTTCCTCAGGATCTTGCCCGAAGGACTCTTGGGGATCTCAGGCAAAAACACAACGCCACCCCTCAACTGCTTATACTGCGCGACATTCTTCTTCACAAAGTCCTTGATCTGCTGCTCGCTAATCTTCTTGGGATCCGCAACCACATACGCCCTCGGCACCTCCGTCCCCTCGCCCTCCACACCAATGACCGCCGCATCCAGGATATCGTCGTGCGAAATGAGCAGCGCCTCGAGCTCGGCAGGCGCAACCTGCATGCCCTTGTACTTGATGAGCTCCTTGCGGCGGTCGACAATGTAGAAGAGGTTGTTCTTGAAGACGCCGACGTCGCCCGTCTTGTACCAGCCGTTCTCGAAGGAGTCGCGGTCGGCGGTCGGGTTGTTGTGGTAGCCGCGGAAGATGACGGGGCCTTGGAGCCAGAGCTCGCCTTCCTGGCCGGGCTCGACGTCTTTGTTGTCTTCGTCGACCATTCTAGCACGATTTTGTTAGCCTCTTGTGTCATTGGATGTTGAATGTGTGGCATACCTGGCGATGCAGTTTGGCAGCAGTCGCGAGACAGATCCAGTGTCGTCTTTCTCACCATAGCCCAACAGAGTCGCTGAACCAGTCGACTCGCTCAAACCCCATGTCTGGCTAATGAACGTCTCGCCCTTGCCCAATTTCGCGCTCGCCGCATACTGCAGATCCTTGCCCATAGGTGCTGCACCCGAGATAGCCACCCTCAACGTGTCAAACTGGTCCGTGACCTGCGGCATCTTCGCAATCAACAGGTAGATGGGCGGCACGGTGAAGAAGAAGGTGATGCCGTATTTCTTGTTGTACTCGAGGAATTTGGGGAAGTCGAACTTGGCCATCCAGTAGGTGGGACCACCCATGTAGAAGGGGTTCACGAAGTAGCCCTGCATACCGGCGATGTGGGCGATGGGCAGATGGGCGAGAGTTTTGTACTCGAAGTCCAGCTGCTGCTTGATTGGGTCGCAACCCAGAACGGCTTCGGCGACCATGTTCATGTGCGACAGTGGGACACCCTTTGGCAGACCAGTGGTACCTGACGAGTAGATGAGACAGAGTGGCGTATTCTCCAACACCCTCTTGTCCGTGATCTTCTGCCAGCCGAGCTCCTGCTTGGTGAGGATGTCCTTGCCATCGCTCGCCCGTCGCAATGCCACGTTCTTCACATCAATCACGAGCACATTCTTAGGTGGGATTCCCGTCTTCTTCGCCGCCGCAATAGTGACCTCCTTCGTCTCTTCGCTGCAGATAACCAGCTCACTCGGCGCCAGCTTGATCAGCCGCTCCAGCTCCTCGACCGTCGCGCTCGCCGTCACGCTGCTGAAGATGCCGCCTGCAGCCACGACGCCATAGAACATGGTCGGCACGATGTAGTTGCCGGCCGAGATGCAGGTGACGTAGTCCTTCTTCGCGGCGCCCTTGGTGCCCTTGCTGTGCTGGATGGGGCCGACATTGTATTGCGTGCGCAGGGCGTGGGCTATCCGCTTGGTGAGGGAGCGGGCTTGTGACTTTGTGAGGTGCAGCGACGGGTTCTCGGCGTCGACGTGGATCTGCGTGTTCTCCTCGCCGCCGATGCCTGGCGTGTCGAAGAGGAGCGTGAGGAGGTCTACATTGGGGATGTGGTAGCTTGATCACAATTTCTGTCAGTATTGTATACAAAGAATCGTGATTGTGCAACATGTGCGTGTTGTGGCACTTCTCGGAACTTTCCACACTCACCTCGTGTCCGCCTTGTAGATGTACTGGTCACCATGCTTCTCAACAATCGTCTTCTTCGACATGATGGGCGCTCAAGTATCACGAATAAGAAATCCTAGGATATACAACAACAAGCAACAAGAGAAGAGCAGCCTCAAAAAAGATCCGTTCGGACTTATCCACAACGCAGCCGACAGACATCTCTTATACCGATCTTCCCCAAGCGGTAACCAGCTAGCCATGACGATAGCCCCGGTCCACCCTGGAGCCTCTCAGCGTAGCGACATTGTGAGCAGCACTCACACGAATTTGCTTCCGAACTCACGACTGGCACTCCGACTGGCCCGAGGAATCTGGAGCACTCTCTGGGACGCGTGCAGCTCATTGCCGGGGTTGGAGCCTCTTGGAGGGGTAAAAGGCCCAGAATCGCTGTCAGATGCCAACGACTCTGCCTATGTGTGCGAGTGATTGGAGGGTTAAGCGAGTCTGGAGCCGACTGGATAGGGTAATTACCCGGGGAGGGCCGCGGCGTTAGGCTGATGGTCTTTTTGCTGGAGATGTTGGAGATGATGGGGTGAAATTATGTACGAGCTGATGTTCGGAATCTGGTTTCCGCTGAGCAACATGAACTCGGAATTGGTCAAGGTCTGTGATCGTGAAGATCTGTGCATAAAGTTTGCGTTCCTGGCTAGGGATTTATCGGCGCAATAATGCTCTCACATCTCGTGAAGTTCAGCCTCGTATTCAATTCACTATCCAAAAACGATTACTGATATCTCAAGTCTCGTATACACATAGGGCACAGGAACATATATCCAAGGAGATCTTCCATCTACAACTTGGCGCCCTCCTTCTTCCTCCTCTCCTTCTCCTTGTCGCGCAGAAGCCGCCTCAAAATCTTACCAGAAGGACTCTTGGGGATCACGTCGATAAACTCAACACCACCCTTCAGCCACTTGTGCCTGCTCTTGTGTTCCTCAACATGCTTGGCGATCTCCCGTGCGACCATCCTGTCATTCTCTTCTAGGCCCACTGAAGGCGACTTGACCACGAAAGCCTTGGGGACCTCGCCTGCTTTATCGTCGGGTACTGGGATGACAGCACAGTCGGCGACGGAGGGATGGGTGAGAAGATGTGCTTC
This sequence comes from Scolecobasidium constrictum UM 578, assembly GCA_000611715.1. Classification (NCBI taxonomy): domain Eukaryota; kingdom Fungi; phylum Ascomycota; class Dothideomycetes; order Venturiales; family Sympoventuriaceae; genus Scolecobasidium; species Scolecobasidium constrictum. The sequence goes on from AZYM01000166.1 coordinate 55,592, forward strand.
AAGCTCGGCAGGAGCGACTTGGAGGCCCTGCCATACTTGTTAGTGCCCTGTCACGAAGTGAAAGAGGATCTGGATTCCATACCTTGACCTTGATGAGCTCCTTGATGCGGTCTACGATGAATAGGTGCTCATTGCCGTTTGGACTCTTGCGCACCACGACCTCGTCACCGGTTCGCATATACCTCTTTCCATCATCGGCAATGACAAAGGTCTCCCGGTTGGCCTTCTCGTTGTTGAGATAACCAAGGACCACAGATGGAGAGTTGACCCACAACTCGCCTGGCTCGTCGTAGGAGGTGATCTCCTTCCCCTCGACAGACACGATTCGCACCTCCATATCTGAAATGAGCGATCCAGAGCTGCCCAGCCAGACGTCGAAGGTCGGTGTTGAGCACACCACTGTGCATGTCTCAGTCAGACCGTAACCCTGCCGCACGACCCAGTCAGGGAAGATCTTGTTCAGATCATCCGCTGTCTCCTTCCCTAGGGGAGCTGCACCAGTGAAGACTCCCGTCACGTGGCTGAGGTTGAACTTGTCCAGTACTTGCTTGTTCTTGGTCATCAGAATGATGATCGGCGGGACCAGATACAGCATATTGACCTTGTGTGTAGCGACGGCCTTGAGGAACATCTCAAACTCGAATTTGGGCAGGATGACCACGCCATCACCGCGCCAGATGGATGCATGTGCGATGACGACGAGACCGTAGATGTGCGAGAGCGGCAGCAGACCAAGCGCATTCTCCAGGTACTTGTCCTCCCCAGCCTTGGGCTTCATGCTCTTACGCGACTCATTGTCCGCAGTGCAGATCTGCATCGTGTTCGCAATCACGTTGTAATGGCTGATCATGACACCCTTAGGCAGACCCGACGTACCCGACGAGTAGCAGATGAAGGCGCACCGTCTCTTGCCCTCGCCCTTGCTCCACTTGAGCGGCTCCAGCTCTGCCTCTTTTCGTCCCGCGTCCAGTATCTCAGCCACACTCTTGTACCCAGGACTCGACGCACCGCCCGGACCCGTCAGGGCAGTCGGCAGCTCCATCAGGTAGATCTTGGACTTGGGGATGCCCACGTTCTTTGCTGCCTGCAGTGCCGACTCGAGCAGCGGCAGGCACGTGAACAGGCATGTTGCGCCGGCGTTCTTGAGCTGGTATTCGAGATCTGAGGCCGAGTACTGCGCGTTGGCGGGGGTGAGGATGCCACCAAGACGGTGGATGGCCCAGGCGAGGGGAAGATAGTCGATCTGCTCATGTCAATTAGACTGCTCTCACCAGGAGAAGAGATGGACTTACGGTATTGACGCTGAACATGCCAGCTACCTTATCGAACTCGGTGCCCTCGTTTGGCAGCCATCCCAGCTCTTTGCTCAGGCCCTTCGCCAGATGCTCGATCGAGTCCTTGACCTCGACCGCACTCGGCGCCTTGCCAGAGATGCCGCAGATGAAGGGCGACCGCGACTTGGCCAGATCATAGCGTCCGTACTTCTCATTGAACATGAACTCGCCCAGCGGGATCGAGTCGGGGATCTCGAATGGCAGTGACGGCACCCATGACGGCGGTGAGAAGACCATGATGTCTGTACTCTACACAGATAAGAGAGAGGAGAGTGTGCAAATGGATGAACGAGAAAAGAAAGGACGAGCGGAGCTGAAGATCGAGCTCGACGTTCAAGATCTCATGCGCCGGGATTCCTGAAAAGGACGGGCCGGATGGATGTGGAGATCGTGACCTGAACTGACTACGTGCCGAGACGTAAGTGTGCTTCAACAGGGACAACAAATATTAATGCATCAACATCAGCATACGGATAATGATCATCCGTCTTCAACTTTATATCTGGCGGTTCAATGCTGTCCGTCTTCTTCCAGCGGACATGCCGTGTTGGCTGCGAGAAATCTCCGTTGGATCGCCTGCTTGGGTGAGACGAAACGTGAGCAAATCTGGAGGTTGGAACTGCCAAACGCCGAGGCAGGGGCTGAATGCGGATTAGTGCTGCGTGGGGAGCTCAAAAAGTGGAGATGTTCTGCGGGCTCGTGCGCGCCTTCCCCAGGCTTGGCCCGCCTGGATCTTGCTTAGCGGTCGACTCGTTGTCGCCGTCATCGATTTCCTTCACGATCTCGTGCATCTTCAGGGCGCATCAGCATTGCAGTAATGACCTTCAAATTGGCTGGTCACGCTGGGCTTCTCTCCTTGACGAATGACTAAACAGCACATCAATCTCAGTCTGACCGTTGCGAACCACCCACAAGCTTGCCACGCCTCATGAAGGCAGACTATTCGTGATCTTGAGCCATTCGACAGATATGCACCAGGCTGCCAACTGTCTGACAACGCAGAGACCGCCTTAGCGCCGGTAGCCGATGGTATGCGGAAGCGAAGGTAGCACTCAGATCTGAGGCGACAGCGGGCTTCAAAATGTGATACCAGGCTTCTTCGCTTTCATCGTTTCTTATTATCGTTCAACGCCAATTGCAACCACGCTTTGCAACCTCAACGCACATCCAACACCCGTGAGGACAGGGACTGCGAGCCATTGACTCATTGAACTACACCTCTTAGCAGACGCATCACCGTACAGGATTTGAGCAGGTCAGGAGGCCAGCAGCGCACGCATTGACTCAGCTTCTGCTTCGCCAACATCATTCGACTTTCCAGCAGCAAACCCGAAAGCTTCACTGGAGGGAGTATTCAGAACTCTACCGCACGCAAGAAGATGGCGTCGTCGCGCGAGATGAAGAACATGGGCTACATTTACCCAGAGGAGCTGGAAATGGCCACGAATGGCGCGCGAGCCAAGCGCACGGCTGCGAAAGCAGTCAACTACGCAGAAGGCAGCTCCAGTGCAGACAGTACGGTGGGCCCGGTCGGCTGCACGACGATCAAGCCCAAGAAGCCATTCAAGATCAAGAAATGGGAGCCCGCTGAGCCATATCTGGATGCAGAGCAGGTGAACAAGCACTTTCCCAACAAGTATGTTTTGAAAGGCAAGAAGAGCCTGTCCCCGGAAGATGTGGTCCATGTAGCGCAAGAGGAGGATGTCAGGGAACAACAGTTCGAGGCGACGGCAGACAAGAAAAGATCAGCGGATGCGCCAGCGGACGGAGAGCCGCAGTCGAAGGTGAGTCGGACTGATCATCAAGCTTGACTAGAGCTGATGGCAGGGAAGACGCCCAAGGCCACACCACGTAAAGGGACATCGACCGGCAATGCTAAAGGACAAGCGAAACAATTGAGGCGACCATCAACTGGAACTCCAAAGACGCCAAAGAGAGCGAAGACTACTGGCAACACGTCACGACACTTTCCCACTCCTACCGCGGAACAGCCCAAGGGAACTGAGGTTGCAACACCAACGACCCAGACACCGAAGACGACATCTAAGTTACCGACTCCTGAAACATCTGTTGAGAGAGAAGATGGGGACGCTACGAACATCACTCTCTTACCAACGCGCACGATCGCCAAACTTATCTCCAAGGACAAGCTTGTCCCAGTCACATTCACTCACCCCAGCGAAACATTCGAGAAGCTCTCCGACATACCTCACGAGATCCTTCAGGCAATCTCCTCCAAGCTGCATGAGCTCAGTAACCGAGCTGAAAAATCAGATCCAACAGGACAGCCACTCGTTTGGTCAGAGAGCAGACGCGAGCTCTGCGAAGCTTTACCATACTACAAAGCGTACAAAGGTGGTGGCTACACGCTCGAAGGAATCGCACACTGCTTCATGTTCGACAACGTGGCGCATGCTCGAGACTACATCGACTCCAATGTCATCATAGCTCGTGCAGGTGGTGGCATGGGCAAGGAGACGAAGGATGGTCCCATGGTGCTGAGCAGAGATCAGGATGCATCCGCGCAAGTCACCGCCGTGGCGCGAAACATACAGGACTTTCGGCCAATAGGCATCATTGCTGGGCAGTACTTGTCGAACATGCAGAGCAAGATGGCACATCGATATCAGTTCTTGGACTGGTTCAAGCCGACAGACATCTGGTGCGAGAAAACAAATGGCCATGTGGCTGTGAGGTTTCGATTCGAAAAGCTGCGTCGTAATGAGCCAAGTTGGTGGACACCGGCAGGAGAGATGGAGGAGATTGCCAAAGTTGGCGAGATCATGAGTGCTCTCACTCCTATATCTTCAACATGTGGTGTTTGTGGACAGCCTAGCATGCAGGTTTATCTCAATGGTTGGATGTGCCTTCGCGAGAAGTGCAACAAATTCTGGCTCCTCGCAGACGGCAGGGCACCCGTGGACGATGAGCTCAAGTACGATCCTCGCTTCCTCAAGCGACGCACGCACTGGCCACACAACTCAATCCCATGGACCACGAAACCAGATCCTTTTGAAGCTTTGGGAAAAGAGCCGACTGTGGCTGGAGATGCAGATCAGGAAGAGCTTGGAGAGCTGACGAAGTCAATCGTCTGTCCGAAGTGTGGCAGATGCACTGCGGCGAAGTACTGGACATACTGGCTTTGCGGCAATCCTTCCTGCCAGCACAGGGTTGTGCTACCTCAGGAGAACATCACTCGAAGCGGTTTGCGAAGTCTGGCGAACCCTATCTCTGCCGGCTACAGCTTCAGCAAGGATGTCTACACGCTCAAGGATGAAGACTCGCATGTCAGACTGACAGTGTCTTTTGTCGGCAACTATCGAGTGCAGAAGTACACGATCGATGGCCTTCCTGATGCTTTCATCGCCCATATGATTGCGAACAAGACTATCGTGGAAGAAACTGGCGGACCAGACGACATGTTCATGGACTTACAGAACAATGAGATCGGTCTGGAACGTCGTGCAAAAGACGATACACGCATCGCCGGTGAGAATCTCTGCGATCATTATACGCTCAACTTTGGCATGTCATACAAATTCGTCGCATCACCGGACAGCAAACCATTCGAAGATGCACCTCAAGCCGTGAAGACGGCACGTAGCCAGATGATCTGGGCGGCAAAGGCACTGGGCATCACTGAGCCTGACTTCAACGAACTCATGGTCCTCGGCTACAAGACTGCGAACAAGATCGGCTTTCATGATGATGGAGAGGAAGGTCTAGGCCCTACGGTTGCCACACTCAGTGTTGGTTGTGAAGCAGAGATGAAGCTGAAGATGCAGGAGAAGCACTTCAAGGGCTTCACAGGCAGCGGGTTCGTGGACAGTTTACCGCCTCTTCCAGGTGGTCCACGATACAAGGAGCGCCTCGTCGCATATCATGAGCTCAAGTCTCTTGAAGCCACAGGCGACAAACTTGCTTACGTCGCACGAAAGAAAGCTGTACCGAAGGTGCTCAATCTCACAAGCGCAAAACGCAAGAATGCGCCGGAGATTCTCAAGATGCGATTGAATCACGGAGACATCGTCATCATGCATGGAGAGAGCTTGCAGAAGTACTTTCTGCATTGTGTGGAGCCTAGAGGAAGGAGGAGATTTGCGTTTACATGCAGGAACATCTTGGAGCATCATTTGACGGTGGAGGAGATGCCAGGGTACGAAGTTGGTGGAGATGAGATTGGGTATGATGGAGATAGATTGCCGAAGCCTGAGTGAGGAGGAGGCGTGTATCAGGAGTGATGTGGAGCGTCTACTGGTGCAGGGTCTGGCGGCAGCGTGTATACTGATAAAAGAGAACAATATGGTCGTATCAGGTATCCTGTGTCAAATCCTGTGGTATTGTATAGTCAAATAAGCTGATGAATCAGAGTAGGCCTCTCGGGGCCCTGCGCTATTTTGGATGGCCATAATATCGTCTCTCCAATTCTTCGATGCTGCTCTGCTTCCTCAATGTAATTGGTGGGGCATTGGTCGTGACGGATCGTTCTTTTAAGTGCACGTGCGGAAAATTCCTGTCTCCGAGGTATCCGCTAGAGGCGTCGTCCTTACAGCTGCAGGGGAGCTATTGTTCCCCAGTCCTTCGACGGCTGCACCTGGTCTCCCTCAAGATGCTTTTATGAGTTGCCCCGTCTACCTTGCGAGATATATACCAAACGATTCAAGACCACAGATTCGAACCGGAGCTTGATCGCATCAAAGACTGAATGAGTGAATAATTGCGCGCATGAAGACAGAATGGCAGTATATCAGTACTGACGTACTGCCAAAGCAACATCGCAAAGCACAACCGCAACCTGTGCGGTGTATAGCAGGTAGAACATCCACCTCGCAGCGGCAACATCGTCCTGCGCCTTCCGCCCAGGAAGCTGGACGCTTCTGCTGAACAGTTTGACGACCTCAGATATTTGTCATTTGAGCGGACGAAGTAGTAGATATGAAGCGAATGATGGCTTTGCTTCGTTCATTTCCTGACTGCCCTTCATCTACGAGTGTCTTCACTATCTACAACAACTATGCTCGTTGTTTGGCAACTCTGGTCAAATAAGTCAGCTCAGGCTTCCTCCTCTCAGTGAATTGGTCCGCAATATCGAAAGCCATCCTCTCGATCTGAGTCTTGAGACCGGATCGCTCGTATAGCTGTCGCGCCACGGGTGTACTCTCAACCACGGCAGCGAAACCTTGCTGATCCGCTCGTCGTGTTCCCCACTCGACCAGCGATCTTCCAGCTCCTGGTCTTTGGTGCTCCGGATGCACAGCGAGCAGTTCCAGTACGTAGACTCCATGTCCTCCAGATGCGAGGATAGATGAGGTGCGAGGCTTCACATAGTTCCTCCACAATGCGCGCATGAAGTCTCGGTCTCCTGCGTCAGGCCACACTGACTCCAAATCTTCGCCGATATCTTCGAGCTCCGCGGGTGGTGCAGTCGTCATGTGTGTCCAGATTGCAACGCCAATGATCTTCTTTGCAAGACCATCAACCATGACAACCTTGAGAAATACCGACTCCGGTGATGAGTTTTTCCAAGCCAAAAAACGCTGGGCTCCTTGCTCTCGACCATACGCTGTCGCGTGATTGGGGAAGTACGCGCTGACGAAGGGCGCGTTATCGCCGAAGCTTCCAGATACTACTTGAAATGCTTCAGAGACATGATCGTTGGAAAGGATGTCTACAGTAATTTTTGGCGAAGCCATGATCTGAGTATTCGAATCTGTTGATGGAAGACGACAAGAAGCAGGCCGCTCGATCAATCGTGAACATGAGATGTATGTCAGTAGCCTTTATACTCCGCTTCATAAGCGTCAATGGATCGGCGCTTTAGTTCTTACTGCTGCTCGGTATCGGTTTCGGTGTGTGAGATTTGATCAATATCTGCATCGTTCTGTTGGAGTAGTCAATCGTACACAATATGAGCATCGTCACGATCGTGTCGGAAGACAAAGTGAGTTGCTTAAGATTTGCTTCCTCGGATGCATTTCAGTTTGCTCGCTGATGGCAGAGCAGAGCCATTAATTTCGCTGTAAAATGATCACAGGAATGGCTTGTCGTCATACTTTGGACACGGACGCAGCAACGCGTCCGTTCTATTATAATAGAGCGCATCCCACTGTAAGGGGCTGCTTGTACGGAGTAGGTGAGGTGGTGTTGTTACCGAGCTTTGCAAACAGATTCGGCGCCATACGAGGCGGTCAAGCTCAAAGGACAAAAAGGACGAGTGCTGGATGAAGTCAAACGCATCTTCAGAGTCGGAACGAGAAATTGCTCCGCATCCGAGACTCTCACCGTCATGGATCAAGCCTATTGAGTTTGTGAAAGCGAAAGACTTTTTCTTGCAGTCTCAGAATAGCCACACCCAATCGCCCGCGTTATCAGGAAGCTGTCAGCCTAGAACCCCGGGCCCTCGTGCCGTACCAGAACATGGGGAATTAGCATTGCCATCTAGCCTCGAAGCCGCCTAGCGCAGGTTGAGATCGACACGCGAGAAACCTAATCTGACCTCGCCTCTCCCAGCCCAGCTTCGTTCCTGGTGAAGGTGCCGCAGGACCCGGAATCGCCGCCGCGAGTCGTGATGATGGAACTGCGATCGTCGCGGTCCCAGAGCTTAGGGGCGCAGGAAACACCAGAACACTTTTCGCTCGCGAACTTTGTGGAAGCGAACGAAGGGCGAGAACGGTGGAGAGAGGAGAAAGGGTCCTCGAGATATATTCCGGAAGCAGAGCACCTTTGAGAACTTTCCCTCTTCCTCTCACACCATCACGCCTGCACCTTGCGCTGAGCGTCTAAAGATTGCAGCTGTGCTGGACGAATCAATTGCTTGTCCGTAGAGTCGGCGCGGTGAGTCGCAGATCACCAATGCACTTTTTGCGTGCCTCTAATGTGAAGTTTTCTAGGATCACGCTGCACGTAGCCACAAGTACCGACAGACCGTCGCGAGATTTCGTGCGACATAGACATCTACCGTTGGAAGGATTCACCCGCTGCCGCAACTTTGAATCCTTTGTGCGTGGAGGTGGCGGTTCGAGAACATTTGTAGACTGGCGACTGTTCCCTTCTACACCTGTCACGCGTTTGCAGTTCGAATATTCCGGAGCTTCGCATTCGTTTGGCAGACACGTTCCTCTGGGTGGACCTTTGTGCATTCTTCCAGCATTCTCGACTTTTAATACACGACTCAAGCGCGCCTTCCATCTTCATTCGACCGACGATCATTTCTTTCTCCGTGGTGACAGCACAGCACAGCACTACTCCATACTACTAGGCGAAAGCAACACTAGAGTATGTCGCTTCACACGATCATTCTGGGCGCTGGGTCGGTAAGTGAATTGTCATTCGTGTTGTGCTCTGTGATCGGCGCTGTCAGGCGACCATACACAGACGCACGACAGCTGCCTCGAATATTCATTCGCTGATACTTCTTCCACACAGACTGGCTTGCTCATCGCACAAGGTCTCAAAAAGGTACGTTCCAATCATTGTTTTCTCATTGCCCCATGGTACATTGCACTTGTGAGACACGTCAAACCACAGAGTTGGTTGTTGGGTCTCACTAGCGACACCGGTGATATGGCGCTGTGGCAGCAGGATTGCGCCACCCAAGACCTCCTCCACGAGCGCAGGATGCTGACCCTTGTACACAACAGAACGGCATCAACTTCACCATCTACGAGCGAGATGACGAATACAAGTACTCCCACTGCCAGCGAGACTGGTCTATGGCGTTGTTGTGGGGTACGCACTACCTGAAGAACACATTGCCTGAAGAGCTTCTCGATCGGTTTGATACAATCAAATCAGATCCCCACGATAAGCCTGGACCGGACCGAAAGGGATTTCTGCCTCTCTACAATGGCAAGACTGGCGATTTGGTCGCGAAGATTCCAGGTGGCGAGGCTGTGCGAGTGAATCGCGAAAAGCTGCGCAAGTTCCTGTCCGATGACCTTGACATTCAGGTATGGCTTCGAAGTACTGTGAGAAGCGATGCCAGCTGACCGTCCCTTGTAGTTTGGCAAAGTCTGCTCCAAGATCGAGGAACATGGCGACAAGATCACAGTCACCTTCTCGGACGGCACCTCGGAGACTGCTGACACAGTGGTGTGCGCAGACGGCATCAAGGGTGTCGGTCGTCGCACGCTTCTCGGGGAGGAGAAGGCTGCTTTGTCTGAAGCACCCTGCTCTTTTGTCAACATCTGCAACAAGTACAAGCCCGAGCAGGCGCGCTTCATCCGCGACACCCTGGACACGATGTACAAGTTCGGCGCGCATCCAGAACAGCCTACGCTCTTCATGATCGTGCCGGTCGATATCCCGGACCTGGACAAGCCTGAGAAGTGGAAGTACCAGACTTGCCTGAGCACGTGGGGTGCGAAGCACTCGGAGTCTAACGAGGAGCGATTGCGCGTGTTCAAGGAAGCAGCGAGCAAGTACGCGGAGCCTTGGAACAGTGCCGTGCAGTGGCTGCCTGAAGATACGTACATACCGCCCGATACTATCAAGTACTGGGCCAACCCAGAGATCTGGCCCAATTGGGGCGGCAAAGTCACGCTCGCTGGCGATGGTGCGCATCCTATCGTGCCATTCCGCGCGCAAGGTCTCAACAATGCCTTGCAAGACGCGCATAACTACGTGCAGGCACTTGTCGATGTGCGCGATTGCAAGTCGACGCTTGCCGATGCCATTACAGCGTATGGCGCTGAAGTGCTGGAGCGTTGCTCGGCCGAGAATAAGCTCAGCAATATGTGGGGACCTGTCTTGCACAACTGGGAGGCGATGATGAACACGCCGATGATGAAGCAGGGCTATGGTCAGACGAAGAAACCCGAGGCATCATCGGAGACCAAACCACAGGAGGAGACCAAGGAGGCCGAGGTTGACACCAAGGAGGTGACTTCATCAACAAAGCAATATGCCGAGGACCAGTCTCTGCCTGCGACTGATGGCGCAGGTGAAGCCACAACACCATCAAAACCCACTCGCCTCGCCCCACCATCACCCTCAGCTCCCACAGCAACCCTAGCACACGGCCAATACACGCCCACAGAAGAGCACAAGTCACCAGACCTCGTAGCCACTGTACCACGGGACTCAACCACCTCCGTTGGTGTGATGACGCCTGACCCAGTGACAGACGACGAGCTTGCACTGCTCAAGAAGGAGAATGAGGTCCTGAGAAGGAGGAACGAGATGTTGATGGAGAGGCTGAAGAAGATACAGACGCTTGTTGAGGTGAGGGAGGTGGGCGTGGATGATGTATGATCGATGTTGCTTGCGCCTCCTCTCACTTCCACTTCTACGCACATTATGTTGTACCACTTATGTCTGGGCGGCTTTTTGTGGCGCTTACTTCTTGCGACGCTCACTCCATGATGCAAGAGTGCTCGTCGCGAAGATTGGGCAAGAGCCTTTTGTCGCTATTGACCGAGGCAACACGCCATCCGTATGCGACAAGCTGCCATATCAGTTCTAAGACTGCTTTGCATGGAAGGCATCTGTGCCCAAAGCTGTAGCATCTAGTTATCAACACTCCATTTCGTCTTGACCGAGCTTGGTGTTATGCGTCCCTTCTTTATCACCCATCTGGAGCTTCAACAGGAATCTCCTTTGCATATAAACATGTGGTCCGCAGAGAGGAAGACGAGGACCTAGACGACGCGAGTGTTGGCAATATCAGAGACCGTAGATTGACCATTTTTGAACGCCGGCGTCCTGTATATCTTTACACAATATGCCAAAATTGTCCAGAACGCTCTATCCGTCCATGAATCGTACATGCTTGCTTTCCGTGCACACTGACTAATCGTTGCTAGTCCCACTGAATCCCATCCACTCTACTGCGTCTTCTTGATCGACCTCTTCGCATCCGTGGGCTCACTATACAACCACACAAAGACAAACGCGATCCAGCCCGCTACAGTAACCCAAATGCCCGCAATCCACACCCAGGCGCCACTTATAGCCCAACTCCTTGGCCACTCGTCGTGCGCAAAATGTCGCACTGTGACCTGCCTCTTCTCATCAACGTTAGTCAAGAAGGGCCGCTTGTAGTTGACGCGGAAGTTGAAGATGCCGTGTTGGTCGGGCGTGGTGAAGGAGGCTTGGTAGATTGTCGAGTTTTGCGTTGTGCTGATCGGGTGGAGCGGGATGCGGTGGAAGGGAGAGAGCATGCTGAATTCGAGTTGGAGGGCGTCGGTGGCGGGGACGGCGAAGGGGATGTAGTGGTCGAAGGCGTATTCAGAGAGCTCCATCTGGAATGTCTGTGGCCGTCATGTCAGTGGGGGGCGATTGAGTGATGTGGGAAGAGGAGACACATACCACATCGTTCTTCACACGGTAGATGGTTGGGTTGAGGTCGGCGACAGACACATCTGTGCTGTTCACGCCGCCTGTTGGACCCTCATTCAGCCAATGCTTCAGCGGGCCCACCTTGAGCACACCCAGCTCCTTGAATGTCCATGCAGACAGGCTCTCGGCGAACTTCTCATTGCCGTACTTCGAGTCGTCAAAGTATGTATCCTGCAATGCCTCGACGCTTCCAAGCACAGTAAGACGAGCGCTGTTGCGTGCCTGATGTGCCGAAACAAGCGAGATTTGCGAGCCAGATGCGAACAACTCCTCGATGGTGTCCTCTTTGGGATTGGCAACATATGCCGTGCTTGGTGCCTTGACAACTGGCAGGAGCAAAGGACTCGCGCTGCCTAGCACCTGCCCAACGGTGTGCGGGAAGGCAATGTTCCTGCCCGTGCTAGAGAAGTAATTCTTCACATCACTCCTCAGCGGCGCCGGTGTCTTGACGAGCAACACGTCATGCTGGTCCGCTGCGCTCTGGTCGTAGTTGAAGTGGTCGATGACGGTGCTGCCTTTGTCCGTGGGGAGGTGGATGTCGAGCTCGAGAAGGAGCGACACGATGCCGCTTGGCACGGGCGAGTTGGCCGAGAGGCCGAGTAGGATGTTGCCGTCGGCCTTGAGGAAGTCGAGGAGGAGGTTGGGTGTCAGCGCAGGTCCGTATGCTTTTGCGGTCGGTGGCAGGAGCAGGACATGGTCGTACGCCTTTGCGCCGAGCTTGAAGAGCGAGAGGCCGTCCGTCTTTGGCGATTGAAATGATAGCGAGTATCCTCTGCCTGTGATATCATGTGATTAGTCTTTCACTTCAGTGCAGATGTGCATGATCCGAGAATACCTTCAAGCTGCTTCCAGAACTTGGAGTACTTGCTCTTCTCCGCTGCATCCTCGAGGACCACCAGTAATCTGCTCCCGCTTGAGCTAAGTGCAGCTGCTATGCTCGCAAAGCACAGCAGCAGCACGGAGAGTAATGAGCGCATTATTGTGTGAATTGGGCGTGCAATGCGCTTGCAACTTGACAAGTCCACTGCGCTGTATTCCCAAATGCTCTATCTGGCTTGATGCCATCCGCCGCGCACCCATGCAATTCAGGGACCACCGAGCTGTCTTGCTGCCTGGCTGCCTGAGATTCGAGGCCAGCACAGCCATCGATTGCGGAGCTCGTCCTTCACCTCCGGACGTGGCACTTGCGACAACGTCAACTCGACTCTCGACACCCATTGCACCTGGAGAAGACGTCCATACATCTCTGTACGACCCATCGATGCTCTTGAAGAAGGAGAAAGTCAGCTGACCGTGCCCACACAGCCGCCGCAATGCCACCCATCGCACCGCTCGAGCCGTACTTCTGGCACCAACCCCTCCGCTACTTCAGATGGGCCGCCCGTGAGCGTCCCGCCCTCTTCTGGTCGTGTGTTGTCGGTGGGGTTGGACCGTTGTTCGTGGTTGCTGCGCCGCCATTGAGGGCAAGACTCTTCAATGACCACAGACCTGCGCCCATCCCGAGAACGTATCCGAGTACGTATAGCACGCGAGATGGACATGTGTAGGTTATTGGAGTCATGGGCTGACTTTGGGAAACAGTACCTGCGGGACCACGAAAAATCCCGAGCGGCTTCGACGATTAAGGATGCATCCTCACGCGTGGCATAACAATTTGGAACAGTCTGTCTACGAGAAGACGAATCAATGGCAATCACGATGCAAAGGGACATTGCCTGCGTACATAGCAGTCGCCAATGAGTCGCTCAGACTAGCTGTGAAGGATGAACGCATTTCGCAACCAATACTGTATATATCTACAAGCGAAGCGTTGATCTTGCCGGCATCTTGAACCATCGCGCCTTCCTCTGCTTGGTATGCATTATCGATGACTGACAATAAACAGGAATCTTAGAATACCTAGCTTGATTCGGCTGTTGTACCAGCTATACTGGCGACATTGTTTGCCTTTGACAGCACGTGCTCTGTTGAGCTTGGCACAATTCCATTGACAAGCTAAAAGGCGAGATCGATGATACAGAGTATTAGCTGCAGTATTGACTTCCCAACTCAACAGCCATCGCTCGCGCCTACTTCTCTTCTCTCTAGGTCTGACAGTCCAAGAGGCACTTCATGCTCCAGGTATCCACCAGATGACGCATGACTCGCGCAGGCTTAGGTTGCAGCTGCCCATGCGAATCTTCAAAAGCCGGTTCTGCTGCTCATAATTCACGATAATTTTACAATCGCCAGCACCCGTAACCGAAGATGCTAACAGCGATCTGCCAAATACTGGGCGCGCTCTTGCTTGTCCACATTCTGTACCGCATCGTTGCCTTCGTCCATCTGTACTTCGTGCGACGTTCGACTCTCGATCGCTATCTACGTGAAGATGGAAAGGCATACGCCCTCGTTACTGGCGCATCCGATGGTATAGGACTTGCGCTCTCCGAAACGCTGCTAGATCGTGGTTTCAATGTGGTCTTGCACAGCAGAAGCGACGAGAAGCTGGAGCGCATCACGAAAGAATTGAGAAGCCGGCATCCCGATCGCGATATCCTCTACGTCGCGGCCGATGCCTCAGATCCCAAAACAGCCATTCCAAAGATCGCCGGCTTCATGGGCAAGCTCGAGGGCCGAGGGGGGAAACTCACAGTCCTAGTGAACAACCTCGGCGGCGCGGCCTTCTTCAACAACGGCCGCACGTTCGCGTACTTTAAAGATACACCCTTCGACTCCGTCAACGCCTCACTCAATCTCAACGCCATCTTCCCAGTGCAATTGACGTGGATGCTACTCCCTTCGATGCTGGCACAAGGCGGTCATGGTCTGGTCATCAACCTAGGCTCCTACGCTGGACACGTCCCCGTGCCCCTCACGGCACCCTACTCCATATCCAAAGCTCTGCTGCACCACTTCTCTCGAATCCTAGCCCTCGAATTCAACCTGACCCAAACACCGATCGAGGTGCTCGGCATTCTCATCGCGCAAGTCAAGACGCCAGGCCAGGGTGGCGACACGACGAGCTTCACCGTGCTGAGTCCGCGGGAGGCTGCACAGAGTATTCTAGACAGGGTCGGGTGCGGGTATGATGTCGTAACGGGCAGTTGGCGCCATTGCGTCGCTGTTGAGGGATTGAAGTGGTTGCCGCCGTGGGTAGGAAGGACGGCTGTGGTGGGACAGACGATGAAGATGGCGGAGTTGGAGCGGGTTAAGATGGAGAAGGCGAAGTGATTGTTTCACTTTTCGTTGTCCAGTCTTGAAGAATGGTGACCTTCGACCAGGACCTCGCTAGTCGTGATGGTCTGTTGTCATGGCCGATCCCCGAGTCTGCCTATTAAACAGAATGGCTCGCCACATGCATGGCAACGAGCAAACTGGAGATACAATCTCCGTGCCCGTCATGTCCACGATGCATTCATCCACCACAAGCATTCAGATCACGTGAAGCTCAACCCACGCTTGGATTGCCTCTTCTGGCGGTCCCTACAGATCGTCACACAGTCTTGGGCTGACTCAGATCGGCACTTCCTGCACCTCGAATCAGTAGAACTCGACACCTCTATCATCAGCAATGGCAAAGGGTTGCGACCTTTGCACACAACCTGATTGCCACTTCATAGTAAGATGCGGCTCTAAGCAAGGTCTTTAAATAAGCGAACAAGTCGGAGGTGTGGCTTCCTCGAACCGAGACAAATATGCTTGCAACATGAGCAAATGGTGTAGAAAAAGTTCGGAGGTTGAATCAACTTGCACGGCCAGATAACGGCATTACCAGTCTGTTGGAACTGTGAGTTGGATGAAGTATTTCTGGCGATTTCTGCCTATATTCTGTAAGGGTAGTACCTGAATACGAACCTTTCTTGCAAGCCGTGCCTGGCCATTTCCTCTGTTTGAAACGCACAAAATGCCGCTTGACATTGCAATCATAGGCGCCGGAATATCGGGCCTTGCAGCCGCAATCGCACTGTCTCGAGACGGACACACAGTCAACGTGTACGAAAGACGACCAAATCCGCAGCAATTGAGCGGGAGTGGACTGCAGATTCAGCCGAGTGCGATCAAGATCTTAAGGCGGTGGGGGCTGCTCGATGGCTTCGCCAAGGTGGCGCATGAGAGTGGAAGCGTGAAGATGAGGAGATACCAGGATGGCAATTTGATCGCGGCGCAGATGCGGAAGGGCTCGAGAGGGTGTGTCTGGTCTATCGAAGTCTTCGCAATTGGCACTGATAGCAACACAGTCAATGGTATTGTCTGCGCAACGCGTTGAGGCAATATCTGTTCGAAGCTGCGGTCGACTCTGGCGCGCATGTCCACTTCAACAGTCGTGTCCAATCGATCGACTTCGATGCGCCGTCTTTAACTTTGGAGAATGATACAATCATTAGAGTGGACGTTATCATCGCCG
Source organism: Scolecobasidium constrictum UM 578 (assembly GCA_000611715.1). NCBI lineage: Eukaryota > Fungi > Ascomycota > Dothideomycetes > Venturiales > Sympoventuriaceae > Scolecobasidium > Scolecobasidium constrictum. The sequence continues at coordinate 71,651 of AZYM01000166.1, forward strand.
CTGATGGCACAAACTCCTTCGTCCGCCAGACTATGGCACCGAGTGCACAGCGCGAATTGACGGACTGCTATACTTTCCAATGCAACATCTCCAAGGAAGCTATGTACACCGACAAAGAGTACGCGGACCTCTACGAAGATCCAGCTACGCAACTCTGGCTTGGCCAGAACTCGTTCTCCTTCATGTCCGTGGTTCCCAACCAGGGCTTCTACGACCTGCAAGTTATCGCCAGACATTTCGGCAAGAGCGGACGCGATCGAAATCCCGAGAGACTTCTTGAGCCGCTTGAGAACCTTGACATAGTCGATGCGTTCATCGACGACTGGGCGCCTCACTTCAAAACGCTTCTCTCCAAGGCAACTACTGGATTCTTCAAGTGGCGCAACACGGAGGTACCTAGACTATCCAGCGCTCTGACGGAGGGCGGCAAAGTCATCCTAATAGGCGACGCATACCACGGACTCGATCCCTCCGCTGGCTTCGGCACGGCTCTCAGCCTTGAAGACGGCTTTACTATCGCTCTCATCATCGCAAAGTGTCCTCATCCTTCACAGTTGTCCACGTATCTCGGTATCTTTGCCAGGATCATGAAAGAGCGAAGTGATGCGATCGCGGTGTTCTCGCGCTCGACCGGAGATCTGCTTTCAACACCAGATGGGCCACTGCAGCAGGCGAGAGATAGGCAGATGAGCCGGTTCGATCCGAACGGCACTTTGAACGCGAAGCCCAATCGAAAAGCGAAATACGGGACACCGGAGTGGCAGGCTTATCTGGATGATTATGATCCGGTTGCGACTGTGGAGGAGGCGCTGGCAAAGCATGTTGCGCAGACGGAGATAAGGCCTGGTATTGTGTCCTCGAGGATGTAAGCAGTAGATCGAGGGTACTTCGTTGAGTTCGGGCTGGATAAAAGCCTGGGATAATATGAATAGCTAGTACAGGGCATTATTGTTTCAGTGCAAACCGATATTGATCCCATCCAAGCTCTTCATCGAAGCATATTGACATGAACACAAAACTTTGCATTTCCTTCTCGACAACATTCGATGTATCGTACACGCTTGCCACAGATGGTGGCCATCGCATTAATATTTTCCGCTTTCTTTGACCAGCCCGGCTTTCTCGTTGTGGTCCTTGCTCTGCACGGGATTTTAGCACTATTCGTCCTGGAAGCGCGTAAAGACTCACCTGCTGACTCCACTTAGGGGCCTCATCAATTCCGTCATCCTCTTCCTTGTCACCCTCCTCCTTGGTCTTATGCACCGTCTTGGTCGCGTGCTCGGCCGGCGAATACACGGTGATGAGCTCAAGCGGCTGGTCTCCTCTCGTCACGAATTGATGCTGCGTGCCTGCAGGGACGACGACAATGTCGCCTGCGGAGACTTCTTGGTCCTTGCCCGCTACGGTGGCGAGACCTTTGCCAGATGTGAATATCAGGATCTGGTCTACCGTGTGGACCTCATCGCCTGGGATCGTACATTAGTAAGACTGCATGATAACAGCGCAGGATAGCATGGAACGTACCAATTTCGCCATTTACCGGCACTTCCATCACAACAAGCTGGCTATACAAGCCGGTATGTAGAACGCGCCTGAAGTCACCAAAAGCACGCTTGCTTGTCGCGAGGCCCTTGAAGTAGGCCATCTCGTGCTTTGGTGTATCCTGGTTCGCCATTTTCTTGTCTTCTCTGCTCAAATCTGGGAGAATGTTCCAAAGTTTCTTCAGATTAGGCGGGTCAGGATAGTTGCTCTGTCTTTGAACAGTTGTCGCAAATGTTCTCCGTGATCGTGGTAGAATTGCGCTGTTGCTCAGTAATCTGCTCGTTCTGATCAGGAGTTTTCGCGTGCTCATGATGAAAGCAGATGCGTCAATGAGCAAGACAAGCTGTATATACCCAACTGAGAAGACAGGCACTAGGTATGCATCATATCATATTTACTAACATCATGACACGATCATTTGAGGTCTAGGCTCGCATGCACGATGGTCGACGTCATGGTTATGTTTGCTCTCCGCGCGAGAGCAGGGGTCGAGCTAATGCAGGTCCAGATGAGTGGCTAAGCATTAGTCAAACGGTGTCGAACCACCAAGTTGAGCGAAATATCCTCCAGGCTAGGAAATTGATGACTTTCATGGTATCGGTCTCTGGTCCATTAATCGTATCTCAGCGCGGAGTTGTGCCGCACAGAAGTGCCCAGGCTGCAAGCAGCAAGTCGAGTCCGAGTGATTCCTAAGCATGAATCTATGGTATCATGGTAGCGGGAAATATGTTTCATGAATGCAATCATCTATGTACAGTTGCCCATGTGTGCAACCTACACGGTGCGGACAAGCACCTGCTTGGCCCATGAATACAGCAGATGCAGCCATTGATCTTCAGTCAAAGCCATGCGATTTGCTCTCATCTCGGCCACTGAACCCATTCCCACCGTGCGACTTTGGTAGAAGACTGTCATGACCGCCTGAATGTAACGACGCTTTTGCATCTCGCGTGCATCTGTCGTCGGCTCAAGATTTGCTCTCATGAACCTTGCCATACTCGCTGCAATGACGCGCCCATGAGACACATCCTCGTCAAGCTGTAGTCCAGCCTCATTGCTCGATTCTTCGCTGCCACCATCGTCCTCAGGGTCGATGTCAATCTCCAAATCACGGAATGGCTCACCCTGAGCCCTCAGCTCGAGGTCAAACTCCGGTCGGGACATCGGTCTGAGCAAATGCCGAACGTGTCTGAACAGTGGCGGACCATTCCACATCTCTTCTGTTGCCCGAAGAAGATCAAGAAGGCTGTAGGGATTCAACGCTGCAGCTGTAGCGTTCCTGCGCTTGGCAGATCGACCCGGACCAAAGAGCGTCCACAGTCGCTGTCGTAGAACTGCCTCTATGGCGGAAACATTGAACTGAACGCCTTTCTCTTGCAGAGACTGCAAGACTTTGATGCCGCAAAGAAAGGTGCCTGAGGGGTTTGGTGGAGTGCACGCAGAAGGCCAACGCCGGTAGCGAACTTTGCGCATCGATTTCACCCTCGGAAGCGTGTCGAACCGATCTCGTACGGAAGCAAGACGCACAAGGCCTTCCATGAAGCCCCAGCTAATAATGTTCTGCATTCGCTGTGGCGTCAAAAGCATTCGGATTGCGTCTACTTTAGGCTCGATACGGGGCACATCTCTGCCAGGTAGCATTAGGCGAGTATATCCGTGCAAACGCGCTCCTGGGTTATACGTTGCGATGTGTCGAATCGACCTGAGGGAATTGACAGTGGCATGCGAGAATCGCTCCAGGCTGGACAAGCTTTTCATGCCGTGTCGTTTGAACAGCTCAAGCCATGTCGCCTCGGGGACGTTGGTGCCACCTTCCATCGCTCGAAGCAGAAGATTGGAGACAATTCTCAAATCATCGTAGTCGAAGCCTTTTGCAAGCATGTCCGGTCTCTTTGCGACCTTGCGTGGCCGTAAGAGGACCTGTCCAGCGAGCTCAATCGTTGTAGCAGTTATTCTCAGACCTTGAGCCTGCATTTCATCCGCGATTCTGGAGATCTCTGGGATATTCCGGCGACGCATATTGCCGCTCAAGAGACAATTGTAGTACTCTTGCTCCGGTTTGTCAGCAAACATGCTCATCACATTTAGCATCTGATGAACCGTGACATGGTCATCTTGGACAAGTGCTTCATCGAGTATCTTGATCTGAGCAGCCTGATCGTCGAAAACGTCTGGATGTTGGTCGCCGCGTAGGATCTCCCCTAACATGACAGTGTTGCCGCTCTCTGCGAGCTTTCTGATGATAAGAGAAAACTTCGAGCCGCCCATGGAAATGCCTTTCGCTTTGAGATCATCTAGATGATACATGAGACCACCCGTGCTCTCAGCTCGCAATGCCAGCTCACGCAGCGCAAGTGGGCCGATCTTCTTGACAGAAAATGCATGAATGAAGGACGAGACCCATGATGGTGTTACGGCTCGTGTCGCGTAGAGTCGGGCGCAGAATTCGTCGCTCAGACCACTGGATCCAGCATTTTGCATTTCTGACACCAAAGATGCGATGAGACCACGGTTGGGAGACTGCAATACGGACACATGTTCGGTCTCCCTAGCGAGGGTCTTGTTCTTGCGCCTCCTTGCGAGGGTCATGCGTGGAGATGAAAAAAAGTCTTCCTCAGACTTCACTTGTTCTGCCGTTGAGTCCTCCGCGGGTGGGACAGAGGATTGCGAAGTCGATTCGAGGCTTTCGTCTCGTTTAGGAGTAAGATCTTGATCTGGAATCGGTGACGCTGCCATTGGCTCGAAGCTCGCCATGGTAGAAGTGACCCCTTTGTCATTGGATGGCGACATTGATGAAATGCGTCCGGCCTCGACCTTGCTTGCTCGACCAGCCTCAGACTCGGTGGCAAGGACTCTTGCCTTGATTGCTCTCTTGACTAAACGTGCACGCATTTGCCTGGCCCAGGCGCCCTTTCGGAGCTTGACATGTTCCTGCACTTGTTGAAACGTGGAGATGATATCTGATCTGCTCAAGTCTATGCTTGGACCATCGCCGTTCGCCGTCAGTATTGTATGCCAATACAGAGCTTTGCTAGCTCTGTTACGAATCAACAATGCCGAGATTAACTGATCGTAGCATGGCGCAGATGTGGCGTGAAGATCGGCATAGATGGTTCTCAATGCCACGAGACCACCATCAGTCCTGGAACTGGCGAATGCTGGTGCCAGTTTCTTCAACGCGTTTCTTCCAACTTCGTACCCTTCCATGAATCGACGATGCCAATGTAGAATCTCGGCGGCCGTATAGGTCTCTATGTATTTCTCCATGACCATGACGTAGAGCGGCTTGAACACCTTGCTGCTCCGTAGGCGCTGCCGAATCGCGTAGGACACGACCTCATCGTGGAGCTCTGAGCAGCTCAGCAGGATCTCCCAGAACTGTGTGGCAGTGGAGTCCTTGACAGGGAGATCAACTTCAGCTTCCTTGATCAATGTCCACGCCTGTTTTATGCCGGTGTCGCCCTTGGACTGAGCCTCTCTTTGGAGCAGGTCAAGCCAGATTTTGACACTCTTGCCCCACTTGTCCACTTCCCTCGCTCCATCATCGTCATGTGCCTTGACATGCTTCTCGGGCTCAGAGACGAGGATCGGTCTTATGCGTGCCTTTGTCTCTACCTGTCTCAACCTGTCCAGTGTCACCGGCCGGAATTCAATTTGCTGTGCTCGATATGCAGAAGCGCGTCTCTTTTCTGTTGAGATCCTGAACCATCGTTGCCGCTTGGCCTTTCTCATTGTGGGCTCTTCCTGCGCACGTTCAAGCGATTTGCTGCCCTCCTTTCCCTGATCCTGATGCTCTTCTCCAAGCCGCACTTTGCGCAGCTTGAGGTCGACAGCATGCTGGTGATGTATCTTGACACCTGCTCCACGCTCCTCGATTTTGTAGCTGGCGCATCTTCGCTGCGTCACACGGATGTTACCTGGATTGGCGGAGGAAGCAAGGAGCGACGCAGGCGTGGCGCGCAGCCCGAGCAGGCGCGTTCGCATGGAAGGTGCAGGCACCTAGGCAAGAGAGACCGGACATTGCATCCGGGTGCCTTCTCCAACAATTGATGCGATGGCGTTGTTGGCGTGCAGGAGCAGAACTGCGAGATGGACAGCGTCAGGGACCAGAGCTCCGAATGCTTGGCAGACGACGAGGATTGCACGAGGCTGCTCTTCAGCCTCGTCACAGGAACCAGAACGGTGGTCCACGACAGGACTTGCATCCATTGTCAAGCATGAAATGGCTCTCGAAACATTGTTTCACAGTATATTGGGTATCCTTAGATTGTCGCAAACTACGGGGCACGCAGTTCTTGCCCTGTACATCGTGCCTTCCTTCGCGCACGAACAAACCTGAGATTCGCTCTTGCCTGTCCATTCTACCTTCTGGGTATCTCAAAGATCTCGCCTGCAAGCTTCTTGACACTCTCGTCCTCAATCTTGAGCAGTTCTGCCTTGATCTCTTCCATGCACTTCTTACTGATGCCATTTTCATTTCTCGAATAAACGTCGATGCCCGCTGGCGTGAACAGTGTCTTGCTGAAGTATGTCACAATCCAGTCTCTGCCCTCTCCTTGAGCGTCTGATTCTGTGCCGGAGATGTCTGACCCATAGCCGAGCACCTCCCACTGACTGCTAGCGATCATCAACCAGCCTTTGCCTCGCCAGCTGAATGCCCATCCACTTCCTAGATCCGATACAGTCGTGCTCCGGCTTACGCCATGTACGCTGGAATACTTTCCACCTGAGCTCTTTTGGTATTCGACAAGATCGTCGAGATCTGGGAACGCCGTCGAATCTGCTTCTTGCGTTTCAGGGTATGGCGTGTACGTGATCTTCACGCCAAAGCGACCTTTCCACATGGGCAGTGTGGAGTGCGTCACATGCCAGGTGCCTGATATCCACTCAGCTTTGGGTGGGGAGAGGGAGGCTGGCGTGTTCTTTGCACCAGCAAGCGTGTGCGAGGACGGAGGTCGTAGAGATACCGTGGTTGGGCTTGGTGCAGTCATACTCGAGGGACTACGGAGCAGCTTTGGGAATATCACGATGATCAGGCCGGCCTGACTCTATGACCTTCGTTGATAAGGCAGTGAAGTGCAAACCATACATGCAAGGACTTGAAGAATGCCATGCTGTCTTGGACGGGGAAGCCCAAGCGACGTCACCGCTTTGAGCTCGAGTTCCACGGCAGTGGCGCTGCCGCAGACGCGTATCAATCTTAATTTAGCAAAGTGAACATCTCGTTACGGTATAGCCTGGTCGTTTCAGGACGAGAGATCTCCTCCGCCAAACCTCTTGAGGTCTTGCAACCTCGCTCTTGTGCTTGGAACATTCTTCACAATGCTCTGTGAGCAGAAGAAGGATCAATTGAGATCTCAACATCCGTCAAAGATGCACCTTTCGGCTGCTTCGAATGTACATCTCGCTTCAATGCAATGCGGCACTCCAAAACACTCTCACACTCGCTGTGTTTCGGCGCTCAACACTGCCGCGCTCTGTGCAGTCGTCAGCTCTCACCCAACGAGAATGCTTAGCTCCACCAGAGGCAAACGTACAAGCGTGGCTGTGTGAATACGGATTACGAAAGGACCGTCTTCGCCTTTTCTTGGGATGTTCTGAACAAAAGTCGCTGTTGTTTACGATTTGTTCTTTCTGTCGCTTTCTCCTTCTGATCATCATCCTTCCGTCGTCTTTCGCTGTGTTCGACAGTCCATTGTAGTGCTTGTCGCCACGTCTTAGACAATCACCATTTTCCTTTGATCACGAATCTTTGACAGTCGCTCGCTGATACGCAGTTCCTACTACCGCCAAAAGTCCATCTGCTCGCTTTCTTGGGTAGACAAAAGTCTCTTCGCATCATAGACCGGAATCGACAACCAAAATCTTGCCCGAACCCGACTTGGAGCTCGCAGGCTTGATATCGTGGGTCTTATAATAACATATTCGATTTGCAGCACACATCGACAATGCGATCAATAATTTCAGCTGCGGCAACGCTGCTGTTATTGTTCTACACATCGGCTTCTGCTCGACCACAGACGACATCTGCATCAACAGCATGCAACAACTCGCCGGCACTATGCAGCCAGCCGTACATGAATGTCACGTACTTGGGAGCTCATAACAGCGCATTCGTTTCGAACTCAAGCAACAGCTATGACATCTCTGGTAATCAATATTTCAACACCACTACTCAGTTGAATGCGGGAGTACGATTACTGCAGTCGCAAATACAACGACCGAATAACTCAGACACGACGGAACCTCTGCACTTGTGCCATACATCTTGCTCGCTCTATGACGCTGGGACGGTCGAGAATTGGTTGAGGGAAGTCAAGGCTTGGATGGATGTCAATCCGAACGAAGTTGTTACGATACTGCTGGTGAACGGAGTGGGTGCCGATGCGGCTACATTGGGTCAGATCTTCACAAATTCCGGCATCACCGAATACTCATACACACCGACTTCCGCCTCGCCATCTACCTGGCCGACACTGCAGGAGATGATCACTGCAGGCACCCGACTTGTAACCTTCATTGCGCCCATCGACGACAACTCCGCTGCGCCCTATCTTTTGAACGAATGGAACTACATATGGGAGAACAACTACGAGGTCACGACACCAAGCAACTTCACTTGTCAACCAGCTCGACCTGCCTCTGTAGGAGGATCATTTGCGACTGCCTCATCTTCAGGCCGCATGTTCATGATGAACCACTTCCTCTACCAGGAGCAGCTCTTCAACATCCAATCACCTGATGTCGATAATGCTGGCTCAACGAATAGCCCAGACACAAACACGATTGGGTCATTAGGCTATTCTGCTGACGATTGCACATCGCAGTATGGCAGCAAGCCGACATTCGTCCTGGTTGACTTGTTCAATGTTGGACCTGCGATATCCACTGTTGATCGCCTGAATCAAGTCACTGGCCAGACGAGCGGAAGGCAGTCTGTCACCACGGCGAACTTGAAGGTAGAAGGAGATTCGAGTAGTGCGAACGCAGCTGGTCGAGTGGAGAGGAGTGCGACATTGGTGGCGCTTGGCCTCGCTGTCGTACTCGGTGCTGGATGGATGTAGAGGTGGAGATAGACATTGCATTGCATTTGGCGTTTCTTTTGGGTAGAAAGACAGCATTGTAGCGCTTGATGCACACAGAACTTGCATCGCGATTCAGCATTGGCATAGAACCGGGAGTTTGGGAACTAAAATCCGGGGTGCATAGACACTTCTGGTCCTACAGAATCTCATGAATTCAATATCCATCACGCTTATCCACTTTCGCGTCATTTAATTCATGATATTCATCAAGTCTTCATCGACATCGCACGTGTTTTGTGTGACCATCTGCGAGAGGAGCTCATTAGTCATGCACTTATAACTGCCGAGCTCCCCACCTCCGTGGGGATTCGTCCACGCTTCGAACCAGACTTCGGTACAACACCGTTCTCGACCCGCCCAATGAATGCGGAGATGGTCTTCGCCTCGCATATAGATCTCATCATCTTGATCAGCTCTACGTAGAACGTCTTTGCGCACCTCGCTCTCGGCTCTCACAAGGTTTCGACTGTCCTTCGCTTCCGCTTCCTCGCCATTCAGGCTTGCTTCAGAACGAGCATAGAGTACTTGGATCGGCGTCAAATAGCTTCAGGTACTCCATCACAGCCCACGAGCAGTCTCACGATGTCGGTGTCGACAGAGGCTGCGACTCCGTTCCGCTTCATGGACCTCCCCGCGGAGCTTCGTGATCAGGTCTACACGTACTTGCTGCTCCCAGAGGACAATTGTGAAGTGGGCGAGGACGGGGTGACGACAAAGTACAGGTACGACCTCCGCTTCTATCGCACCTGCAAGCAGGTCTACGCCGAGTCGAAGCGAATCTTCAGAGTCCTCCCGTGGAACACATTTGCAAGGATAGAGACACCATGGGAAGAGGCGCAGGAGCATGTCAGCGTGGAAGGCATGGTGCCTGTGCTGGCAAGCGGGAAAGCAGCAGAAGACTTTCATCATATACACGTGCGCATCATCATCGACGCGCCAAATCACGAGCAAGATGACGAGGACAACAAGAAGTTCATTGTGTTCGTGAATGACCTGGAGAGGTTCACCAAGATGTGGATGTACTCGGATCTGTCATATGCAGGCGATCTGAACCCACACTTGCGCTTGCGACTACTGCTCCGAAATCCGAGCGTACCCGATGGCGATGAGTACATCAAGATGAGCAAGTCTTTGCAGAGACGGATACTGCTGCCATTCGGCATGGTGAAGAATCTCAGGAGCGTGAGGGTCATCAGCCAGGACTCTGGTTTTGTCATTGACCCAGACATTGAGAGCGAAATGAGGAAGATCAATGCAGTGCCGTACGACACTGCCGAAACGTGCCTTGATAAAGCGAAGAAGCTTATGGATGAGGGGGATCGACGGTGTGAAGGCAAGAATGATGACGACAATGGCACTGCTCATGTCCCCCCGGACTACCTTGGAGCCGTGGAGAAGTACATTGATTCTTTTGCAGCCATGCACATTGTATGCATCAAGCGGCGAAGGTCCATCTGGGGTGATGCATGGTTCGACCGCTTCTTGTCATCTGGTTACTACGTGGGGAAGCACGGCCAGATCGTGCGACTCACCCTCCGCGTCGAATTAGTCGCCAGGGTCACCAATGCCTATCTTCAATGTGGGCTAACGTCAAAGTCACCGGATGATCTGAAGTACTTGTCAGAGGCGCACTTCTGGGGTTCTCGCACTATAAACCTCATTCGCGAGCATGTCAGTCCCAATGACATTCCTCATGACAACTTCCCACGCGAGGCCAAGCGAGCAATGGGCAAGCTGTATCTGGCAACAGGCACTGCAGGCATGGAACTGGCGAAACAGATACCACTCCAGCTCGATGATGCTATGATGGGAGGTGGCGACCAGAGAATGAAGCAGAGCTCGAAGAAGATGCTTATGGCTGCCCGGAAATGGTTGCCGAATGATGATGAGATTGAGAAGGGCTTGTGGAAGTATGGTTTGTCGTAAGGTACTTCGACAAACAATGGAGATGCTTCTTAGCGTTTGATGCATGATCTATGTCTAAGTAGCAGAATGCACATACAGCAGTGCCGTTCTGGCACATTACACCGTCAAGTTATCGCCTCCAACTGCAGAGTCACGGATTAACTCTTGTAACCAATTCGCTTCGCCTCGCAATCTTGCTGCAATGCTCATATGGCCGGGCATGAAGAGCTGTCCACCTCTGCAGGACATGATCTGGTCTACGACCTTCCTTGCAATGTTCTCTGGCTTCAAGAGCTTGCCCTGTGTCTTCTCTAGCTGGTCTTCATAGCCGCCTACAAGGGGTGTCCGGACCCAGTGAGGATGCACAATCGTATTGAGGACGCCTGGCTTCTTGTAGACATGCTTTAATTCTTGATTGAGTCCCTCGTGTAGAGCTGTGACTCCGGCCTTGGTGGCAGCGTAGTTGATGATACCTGGTGGTGCGACCCATGAAGCCATGCTTGCAATTCCAACGATGTGACCCTTATTCTTCTGCAGCATGTTTGGCAAGAATTCTTTTATCAACCCTGGAACGGTATTAGTATGGTTTTAAGCATTTGAGGGGTTTGCTCTCACAGAAGTGGCTGATGATGTTAATCTGGAATATCTTGGTCACAAATTCGTTCGGTGTATCGATCAATGGTGCTGGCTTTCCAATACCGGCATTATTGATCAGTATACTCGGGTCGCCCCACTTAAGCCTTAATTGACGAGATGCTTCGCCAATGGAGGAGGGCTCAGTGACATCGCATTTGAAGAATGCAACATTCGAGACTGCGTACGCCCACGTTAGCCACTGCATTTGAAGCCTGTGTCCAGAGGCTTACAGCTTTCGAATTCTTTTGGTAGAGGCTGAATATCGAAAACAGCCACTCTGACGCCTTTCTGCTGCAATTGCTTGACCATATGGAGCCCAATGCCTGAGCATCCTCCCGTCACGACTGCGACTTCACGTGGCCATTTCCATTTGTGGGTGTCGGCACTCCATTTCCAATTGTTCAGCGCCCATTGATTTAGTCGTGCATTGAGCCTCTTGAGCAAGCCTCCTGCTGCAAGGACCTTGAGTGATGTGATCAAGCGTTCAATGTTGCTCGGGCTGAGGTACTGGCTCAAAAATTGCAAGGCCGGTTCTCGAACATTTGCTGGCCCGTATGTCAACGCAACAAGCAGTGGGACGGTGATGCTTGGTGAGAAAGGTAAAGTTAGTAGCTTGCGTATCAGCGACATGATGGAATGGAGAAGTTGCGAGCAGAGCAAAAGATCAAATTGATGTTGCAAAGCCTCACTCGGCGATTGATATACTTCTCGAACATCTCTGAAGCAATCTCTCGGCTTCGTCGACAAGGTTCACATGCGTCAGTGGTCGGCCGAGAGCAGTCGCCTCCGGTGGTGATGCCGGTGCAGATCATCCGGAGCAATGATGCTATGGCGTAATCTCAAAGTCGCCGGCGCTCGCAGCATGCGGATGTTCAGACGCGATGATGCTCAAATCGCCAACGCGACGCTGAAGAGCTTCAAATTTGATTATGGCCTTCCTGCGCTTAGGATTTCGGATGCGACGATGCATAAGTGCGGATGGTGCAGCCATTCATCACTCGAGAGTCTAGCAAATCATTAAGCAGAAGACTGCACGAACTGCTGGTGTTGTTTGTTGGAAGTCATCGATGGGATTCGAATGGGAGTGAACGAGTGAGAAACGTGGGACGAGTATAATGCTTTCGAATGATGAGCTGTCGGAGGCCTCTCCGCCATGCACCGTCATGTGACCAGCTCGGGAGCCACAAGGTACAGTGATACTATAGCGAGAGAATCAGGGACACCCGATGAAGCATCACGCGCTGTACTCGTCGCTTCGCAGACGCACCTGATTGCGAAGCAGATACTATTGTTCAGGTTCTCCTGCTTTTGCCATGGGCTCTGATTGCAGCACGTGAGAGAACCATTAAGAATGAGGTCATGCAGCATGATACAGATTTCTTCTCCAGATGCTAGGAGGATCTCACTTGCAGAGTTATTGATGACCCAGCGCTTGCTCAATTGACCTAGCATATTTGTACACAATTATATTCTGCCTCGGTCCAAGAACTTTTTCGGCAGGTCAACAGTCTTCGCTCGCAGATACTCAATAGCGTTCTTGCCAAGGGTATCAAAATGCGAGATCGTGCTATAGCCACTGTAATCGTTCGTTAGCTATGTTTGGTCATTAGATCGTCCAAAGCAACATACCCTTCCAGGTGATCGTGAAGCAGGAAGTGCACCGACTTAATGCCAGGAATCTCGAAACGATCAATTGGGTTGCCAAGGTACTCCTTTGGTCCAAGTAACTCCTTGATGCGATCGATTGTCAAGAAGCTTCGCAGCCAGTCCCATTCATCGTCATTGCGAACGAAAAATCTAAGGTTCATGATCGTTAGCATCGAGGACCAGATGTGTGTCTTGCAAATCGTGTTGCAAATCGTGGAGATGAAGTACGTACCCGATGTTACAATCGCTAGCTTTATCACCGCTCTGCATACTATCAGCGATTGTCACTCGACCTGAGGGCAATAAATTGAGCATACTCGACCTGCCACGATGTAGCCAAGTGGCGCCCGCACAGTCTCACCAAATGACTCCAGAGGCACCGGATTTTGCGTGTCGTACGATTGCTGCTGCTTCGGATATTCCTTGGTTATTGCTGGAGCTGGTAGTTCTCGTGACTTCTTGTCCCCGAAGAGATTGTGAACTGTGACACCGAGCTCGGTCTGAGGAAGGAGTGATACCCAGTATTCGTAGAACGGCTTGGGAGCGATTTGACGGAGATCGTTACTGAGTGAAGCGCCCTGTACCAAGTTAGCCACGAAGGAGAATGAATTGCAATACTGACTGGAGCACTCTGCAGGAACGTCTCCAAAACCCATCTGTTGAATCCATTTGGAACATCAGGTCGGAGAACTTCTGGGTCTCTCGATTGCGCAAAGATACGGAAGTCCACTGTTGCCTCGTCCTGGGTTGGTGCATCAATCATCGATGCGCCCATGCGGTGGAATCGCAGTCTCGAGAACTTGGAGATGTTGTCGCCGATGGCATATCTGATTTGATCTTCGGTGATTTGACACTTCTCCTCGATATCGAGTCCGCAAAGCCAGATGTGCCATTCTGCTTGGAAACCGCCCGGAAGGGTGATGCCGACCTTGGTAGTGGGCGGTGGAGGCAGGCCCTTGACACCTGTGACACGGACGCACTCTTCGCCGACCTGCTCCATCTTAATGCCCGTGAGATCAGCAACTACATCGCAGTTGTAGTAGAGACTGATTTTGTCAGCAAACCATGCCTGATGCCTTTTACAGCGCAAGATGACTTACGGGCCTTGAATCTCGTAGAGCAGCTGAGATGCACATGACCCGACTGTGACGCAGCCGCCTGTATTCTTCTCCTTGACGATGTTGAATACGCCATCTGCTTCGATTTCCGCGATTGGGAAGCCCATGTTGACGTGCTTGCCCTCTTTGATCAGTTTCTTGAAGTCCGAGTAGAACCCCTGAGGTCTGTGTCAGTCGCTTGATGGTGAACAATGTTCCACTTGAGCACTTACACCAGTAACGTAAGATCCGCACTCGATCAGGTGTCCAGCAACGAGTGAATAGGCCAATTCGTCGAATTGATCGTTCTGCCACTCGTGCCACCAGCTGCGTTCATCATCAGTGGAACCCACACAATCGACGGCAACACTTACGCGGCGACGCCAATGATCGGAGCAGCGTCTGCCACACGACCACAGATAACGATGTCGGCACCATCTCGCAATGCTTCAGCAATGCAAAGACCACCAAGATATGCTTGACCGCAGATTGGGTCCAGCCCAAGCTGCTCCAGCTGCATGTTCTTCTGCAAGCTCTCAAACTTCTCGCCGTTCTTAATGAGATTCCGGACCTGCGGTGTGACCTCGTCTCCGGAGATCCATGATACCTTGAGATGGCCTGCACCCTTCTTCTCAAGCATGTCGACCACAACTTCAGCGAGCAATTCTGTGTCGCTGGCACCGGCATTGACGGCCATCTTAGTGCCGTTCTTGACGAGATGCTCGATCGAGGGCTCAAAACATTGCAAGAAAGTCTCTGCGAACATGGCACCTTTGGCTCGTTCGGCGAGCGGAGATACGTCTGTAAACTTCGAACCAGCAGCGAGATTCTTCTGCTTTCCGGAACCGTGCATGACCATGGTCATCTCAGCGAGCCAGTCACCACATACGGCATCGACTTCTGGGTCGCTGGCCATACGAGCTAGCGCGAGATGACGATCGGTGAAGCCGCCGGAGCAGCCAGCGATGCGGACTGCCCGCTTTCGTGATGAGGATGGCGACATTGTGTTGAAGGATTGCCCGTGTGAACGATCAGGGTGGATGATTCTCAAGCACGAGCTTCCGCAGACACATCGCCATAGTAATACTCCCGCACCCAAGCTTACGAGTCATTAGGATGAGTGCTTCCCCGTACTTCTTACACATGCTTGGTGGATAGAGCGGCCTCGCGGTGGGAAGGTGGGGATGGAAATGCGCGAGATGTTTTCCGGTTTTGGGGCAAAGCGGGTCTGCAAGGGGTTTACGCGTGGTTGGTCTAGACTCTACGCTGGGTTAATCGGAAGCATGGCACACCCGTCGTCGGACTTGCAGAGTGCGATGAATCAGACGCAGAGGATGTAATTGTAGAGCGAAGAATGATTTTCCTGTTCTATGGGCCGCAGTAAGCATTCTCTGATGCCTCCGCAATATGGTACAAGTCCAACAACGTGCCACCTGTCTCGGGTATATCTGTCTCCTCTTTGAATATATACAACTCTGAATCAAAGTGCATCATCTCCTAGCGACCAGTGTCTTTGGTGGTCGTCTTCTCTGCGACTGCTTCAGGTGCAGTCACGTTCTCCTTCCTTGTCTTCCTCACTTCATCGACTTCTTCAGTGTCATCCTGCTCCTCCTCGTTCTCCAAGTCATGCTCTATCTCTTCGGCCTCGGTTGGCCGTGGATCCTGATCTTGCTTGTTCGATGATGCTGGCGCAATGCCTGCCCCAGGATCACCACTCATTTGCCACTCCATCAATTTGGAGAACGCGCCATCTTTGTTTGCTGACAGTTCGCGGTATGGACCTTCCTCGGCTACTGTACCATCGTTGCCAATGACGATGATTCGATCACTGCGCTTGATCGTGCTGAGTCGATGCGCGATGCTAATGGTGGTATTATGTCCCTCGAGCAGCTTCGCAAGTGCTTGGTTGACTAGTGTCTCCGACTCAGCGTCCAAGGCTGACGTAGCCTCGTCGAGGATGAGGATGTCGGGCTGCTTGAGCAATGCTCTGGCAATGGCTATGCGCTGTTTCTGGCCACCGGAAAGCTGTGTGCCGCGAGCGCCGACGTGTGTTTCAAGACCATCGGGCTGTATTTCGATTAGCACGAGTTTAACGGGGGAGGAAAGATAGACTCACGAAGTCGGAGATGAATTGACAGTTGGCCTTTCTAGCCGCTTGCACAATTTCAGCTCTTGTGGCCTCTGGCATACCATATGCAATGTTCTCGGCGATTGTGCCGGAGAACAAGACTGGTTCCTGTCCGACGTAGCCAATACGGCGGCGCAGCTGTTTCGCATTCATGGTGGAGACGTCCTTGCCGTCGATGGTGATGGTGCCTTTTGTGGGCAGGTAGAACCTAAGCAGAAGCTGTGCTACTGTAGATTTGCCAGCTCCGCTGGGTGCAACGATTGCGATGTTGCTGCCTTCTTCAATGCGGAAGTTCAAGTCCTTGAAGATTTCCACGGCAGGTCGTGTTGGATAGCTGAAGCTGACATGCTGGAACTCGATGGGACCACGTGCTGACTTGACAGGATTGCCTTTCGTCGGGTACATCGTTGGGTTTCGGTCTTGAAGCTCAAACAGCCTGCTTGCTGCACCCACGCCCTTCATCAATTCCGAGTAGAATCCGGAAAGACCAAACAGCGAGGAGCCAGCATATGCAGTATACATCAGGAAGCTGGTGAGTTCGCCCAAGCTGATCGCCCCGCTCTTGACCATGCCACCGCCAACGTAAAGCAGTGCCAGGACAGTCATGTTGCCCATGAAGCCTGAGGATGAGAAGAAGGTGGCGCTGATGATGGCTTCTCTCTTGCCGAGACTGAATATGTTCCGCACTTGCTTGTTGTAGCGTGAGATTTCTTGCACTTCGCCAGCGAATGCCTGACTGGTGCGGACATTGCCTAAGCGTTCTTCGGCGATCTTGGTCAAGGTTCCAAGGTTCTTCTGAATCTTGCGACTAAGGTTTCGGATGGCACGACCATAGAAGAATGCACCAATGGCAACAGGTGGGAACATGAGAGCGAGGATTGAGGTCAACTTCCAGCTGACATATCCCATCATGGCTAGACCCGCACCGCCGCTTACTGCCGCTCGCAGGCCATCCGATAAGTTCTGGGTGATGGACTTGCCAACGATGATGGTATCAGAACCAAGTCGAGAAATGAGATCACCGACTCGATTCGCATCGAAGAACTCGGCGTTCTGGATGAATGTGCGCTTGTACAGACGTGATCGCAAGCGCGTGACGATCCGTTCGCCCACGATTCTGAGAATGATGATGCGTCCGTAATTTGCCGCGGCACCGACAGTCAAAACACTGGCAAGAGCAAGATAGAATGTGCCTGGAGCCATGCCAAACAGCAATTCTTTCCCATCGTCCGACTGCGTGCTAGCGTCCATGATCTTGCCGATGGAGAAGGGTATACTCATCGTGATACTCGAGCTGACGAGCAAAAAGACAAAGGCCAGAGCAAGACTCCTCTTCTCCGGCATGGCAATCTTGAGCAATCGCCATACTTCAGCCCAGCCACCTGATGATCCACTTCCCGATCCATCCTTACTCAGCTTCGCACTGAGATTGATTTGCGCTGCTTGCGATGCCTTGGCAGAGCGGCCGAACTCTGCCACGTCTTCTTCTCCTGCCACGTCCTTCTCGCCCGCTTTCG
The DNA here is from genome assembly GCA_000611715.1 of Scolecobasidium constrictum UM 578. Lineage (NCBI taxonomy): Eukaryota > Fungi > Ascomycota > Dothideomycetes > Venturiales > Sympoventuriaceae > Scolecobasidium > Scolecobasidium constrictum. Next base: position 89,208 of record AZYM01000166.1, read on the forward strand.
CAACGTGATGCTCGTCTTCATCCTGCTCGTCTGGCTCGGGCCGTCGTTCCTTGACCTGCTGAAGATAACTCTTTCCCGGCTTGGCCGGTGCTTGTGCTTCGCGGCGTTGCGAAGTCGCAGAGAAGGAGCGTCCCGCTAACAACTGCGCCTGCCATTGCGAAGTATGCGACCTGAGGTTGGAAAGCGCGAGCGAAGGTCTAGCCGAGGAAGGTGCTATACGGGTGGCCGACCCGCCACCACAACTGAATTGTCTTGCGAAGACGTTCCTACAAATCGATTGCGACTGTGAGGATGATGACGAGAGCGATCCGAGGAGACTATTGGGTCGTATCGAGCTGTGGCATGCTCGCTGTAGCAAAATTTGTGAGCGCATGGCTGAGCACGCGTTGTCGGCGCGCCGGCCAGCTGCACTTGTGTGTTCCGATCACCGGCTGTATGCAGTCGAGCCAGTGTGCCGTATCCGCAAGATCATGGTGTCTCAATCGCACAGAGTCGTTTGGAGGTGAGCAGAGGCGGGAGTCAACTCATCATCTCGTGTTGGTCGAGCTTTCGGCGGAATTGATGACGCAATGCCAAAAAGGGAATGGTCTCGGAGTTGATGGTGGAGCTCGCCATGAGTGGGCAATGTAACTGCGAGAACATTCGAAGCTCTAAGTGCCTCATACAAACAATCGAACGCAGAGACAATTCGCAAGGAGATTTCGGCGCACCCAAACAAGACCAAGCGAGCCATCGAAGAACAGGATTTTCTCTCGCAGCAGACATTCGTCGCTTCTCATCGCTCACCCCCACCATGCCTGTGGACTACAGTAAGTGGGTAGGTCGGACAGCACCAACATGGAATAGACTTGAATCACTGACGCGCACAGGACGCGTTGGAGCTCAGCGACGACTCGGATATTGAGGTTCACCCAAATGTCGACAAGAAGTCCTTCATTCGCGCAAAGCAGGCACAAATCCACCAGCAACGCGCTCAGCGGAAACACCAGATTGCGACGCTGAAGTATGAGCGAATTGTCAACGATGGCATGATAGAGAGAATAGACAGGCTCCTCACCGCGTTGAAGTCGCACAAGGTCGAGTCAACACAGAGTGCCGATGAGCTGGTTTTTCAGTCGCTGATTGAGAGCGCTGGTGATTCCAAGGATGATCAGCCTCCACCGCCGCCAGCAGGCGTGTACCAGCACGTGAAAGAGCAACCTGTGTACTCGAAGATGATGGCATCGCTCGTGGACCAGGTACGGAAAGAGGTTGGCGAGGATAAGGCGAGCGCGAACGAATTCGAGGCATGGATCAAGGGCGTGACAGCGCACAAGGATAAGATTGCTGGACTGCAAAAGGAGTTGAACACGAAGCTGAAGGAGCTGGAGGCCGAGGAGAAGAAGTTCATCACGAGCGACGACCTTCATGAGGGGTTCAATTACTCTAACGTAGGCAATGGGACATGTCATAGTACGTATCATGATGCTAACTCGCAACACAGGTGCGTAAAGATGCAGAAATGCCCGCAAGCGCATCAAAAGCAGCACCCTCAGGACCAGAGTTGCTCAACCCCGCCCGGCCCGCACTCAAATCGGTCGACTCAGCACAGTCAGCCGGCGCAGACGCGGATATCGAAGATGGACCAGACCCAGATGGTGGAGATGACGATGAGAGCATGCGCGCAAGTCCTGAGGCAAAGCAATTTGCGAAGATTGCGTTTGGAGACTATCGGTCATCGCTCGACTTCCTGTCGAAACACCAAGGCATACTGAAGGAACAAGAGTCGGACGGTCTTCTGGTCGAGGCATTCGATGCTCAGCTGGAGGGCAAGCAGAAGTATGCGAAGCAGTGCGTGCACCAGGCACTATTGATACAGTACTGTCGACAGCTGGGCAGAGATGGCGTGGGACTGTTCTTCAAGCGAATCACAACGCCCGGCCACCAAGCACACAAGCTGTTCACTGACGACGTCAACACCACGTATGCGAAGATCAAGGAGAGAGCAGCGCAGATACTGAAGGAGAGGGAAGAGGAGGGTATGAGGGGCGGCGAAGAGCAAATCCAGCTACATGCGGTGGATCCAAGTACCCAGATCACCATTATCGTGCCGCCGCCTGTACCGGCAGATCTGTCAGAGAACAGTGCGACGCCGCCACCAGCACCAGAAGAGATTTTAGCACGGAGAACGTTCGAGTCGTTCCCGCCAGGCTTGCAGCGTGCGTTGGAGACGGGCAGCTTGGATGAAGTGAACAAGGTGCTGGGAAAGATGAGTGTGGAAGAGGCAGAAGAGGTGGTGGCGAAGCTGGGCGACACCGGCATGCTCAATCTGGAAGAGAAGGTCATTGATGCGACGACTGAGGACGGCAAGAGAATGGTCGAGGAGATTGAGAGAACGCGACGATTGCCTGGCGAGGGTGGAGAGCCTGGTCCTGAGCTTATGGAGGTTGAGGAGGTGCCGAACAAGCAGACACAGAGCTTGAAGCTGGAGGATACTGTGGATTGACGGAAATGAGGTGCGAAGATGCAACTGCTGGAGAAATGGGGTACCTCGAGCGTTGACTGCATCATGGGCGACACGAACATCGGGCAAGACTTTCTGCAGTCAAGCAGATGGCCTCGGATGAAGTCAACGAGCTCAGATCAATGATGAACGGCGTTATATTGCGCGAATCCTATGTTGGGCTTCCAGGCGTTGCCCAAGACGTGATCGCGCCAATATACAATCACCAGAACAAGACACTTGCCACAGCTTTCGTCCGGATCGCATCGTGAGATAACCGCCAAGTACCCGTCTTCTATGGTGAACCTGCGGAACGTGATGGAATGAGCTACGACAACCTGCATATCTAGTGCATTGCGCTTTATCTTTCTGCACGTGGCTAGTCAAGAGCGATCGCAGATGGTATTGCTCCGTCTCCGAACTAATTGCTTACCCCAAAACCTTATTCAAGCATCAATCAGATCGTCTTCGTGATGAGATTGGCATGGGAATCTCAGATGTGGGCTCTTCAGCGCATCGGAATGTTGGATATCATGATCTCATCAGTACGCACATGCTCACATGCACAGCCTTGCGCGCCACTTTTCCACGCAACACGAGTGCCTGATGTGAATTGCTATGCAGTGAGGTCATGCTGAAGTTTGCGACGGGAATTGGCGTATATATGAACAATCATGTTTCGCGCATTATGTTGAGACTTCATTCCATCACATCACGTTCATAGAGACAACTAAAAGCCAGTCTTCCAACAAACTCAACATGTCTGCTCCAAATCACGCCGCCAATCCTCTGAACACGACCAACGAGCACGGCCAGGGTGCATCTCACGCTACTGGTCCATCAAAAGTGCCCGCTGGTGTACAGGAGAAGGCCCCGCAAGGCCTGGAGGAGAAGCTGCCGGATAGCGTAGGTCTTGAAGAACACCTCAGCAACAGAGAATGGTAACTGATGACAATGGTGCAGGTCCATCCAACTGGTCCAGAGCCTGGCCAGTCAACCAACAAGTCGCACGCTGTCGGCAAGTCGATAGTTCCAGAGAAGCTCCAGCAGAAGCTGCCTGAGGGTGTCGAGCGTGCAGTACCCAACGCTATCCACGACACTGGTGATACTGGCGGACTTCATAGGAAGAAGTAGACTGGCAATGGGATGATTGGGGGATATGAACGATCATGAATAAAGCTGTATGAGTAGATTGAGAAGATCTCATGAGAATCAAACACTTTCATAGAACGAATGTAATCCAGGCTGCTTTGCATCGAGGGAAGAGTAGTATACACATTTGTGACTAGGTGGAAAAGAAGGCACCGCTCGCATTGATACGTCAAAGCAAGCCAGCTCGAACTGAACTGACAATTTGACGACATGATGGTATCCAAGTCACGAGGGCCACGTGCCCGAAACAACGTCGTTGGTCTTGAATTTACACCTCCATCCCAAGATCTGGCACAATTTCATGTTTGCGGCTCAAATTCATCAATTGATAAGTCAATCATCGCCCCCGTTTCATCAGAATCACCATGATCAGCTAGTGAGCTCAATCTGCTCATCTGGAATTAGCAGTGCCTATGCGAAGGATGCATGTGCGAGGTTGGATGTTTCTGCAAGTCATGTCCGGCATCAGGGTGCCTAGAGTGAGCTCGACCCAGAGTGATGGAGAGGCCATAGAGGTCAATCTCAAGATATTTGTAAACATGAAGCCTCTGATATTGCATAGGTTTTCCTAATATTTCAGGGTTCCGATATCATCCCAGGTTGTTTTGTGGAACATGTTGCGAAGGAGAAGCTGAAACACAGTGGGCAGATCATCGAAGGCTATAAAGTATAGGTCGCGTTCCATGTTCAGCAAGCTGTTAACATTTATCCTCAGCTCCCGAACTCAAGTATGGGCTCCGTTCTTTGATGAAGACCATGCATATTGGCAAGACAGTGGAACATCAGCAACACCGTGTCCGCTTCCAGCAGAGATACCTCGGATGTCGATCATCGAGTCTTAACTGCGTTGGGCTTCCACCAACACGCATAGCGGTCACAATCGCCGAAGCACGAAAGCACATGTCTCGGACTGAGTCTGCAGAGGGGTTGGGAGCGCCGTCCGTGGAAGCAACTTCGCGCTCGATCGTTAGGGCTTGCTTAAAGACTGATCCGAGATCATGACTCTGTTGCCGTCCTTCCGAGAAGGATTCACAATGGACCGCCCGGCTGGCGCAACAGCGGTCTCCACGTGCGAGAAGGATGACTATTCACGGACAGGCGCCTCGCTCTCGACCTTTGTATATGTCTGCACGAAGTGCTTCGGGGAGTTCGACGATGCGGTATGACACGGCACTATATTCGTGCGCCACGATCGGTCCGTATCGCATCTACGCATCCAATCTTGTACAGATGCGTGGAATGAGCCGATGATCTGCGCAAGGACTTAACGCGGGGCATGGAGAGTGATCCTAAGCTTTTGGCAGCCTCTGGTCGCGTGGCACGTCATTGCTTCACGAAGTAGCTGGTACATCAACTCTTTGATGTTGAGAGACTGACAGTTGGCGTCGCGCTTCGAGGTCCTGGGCTCAATGCAGATGGCATCAATCAATTTTCCGCAGCGCTTTTGAAGCAAACAGAATCGAGTGCCGACGAATGCGATATACAGAGCAGCCGCATCAAAGACCGCTGCTTGCCGATGTAGCCGCATCAGCTACAACCCTAGATGGATCGTCATCTGATGTGAGGTACCTGGGTACGAAAATTCCACCGTTCACAAGCCAGTATGGGGGAAGCCCAGGAAATCAAGTATAAAGTGTCTTCGCTTGGCCAAGCGATGATTAGCGAGTGTCCGACTATCTTCAGGTGCTCACTTGTGTCCAGTTTCTGTCCTTATCACTGAGCACAAGTTCGACCATTCGCAGCTATGTTCAGGCTCTCGTTGTGGCTCGTCTTGTTGTTGCTGCCCATAGACGCGTTCGCTCGACCAGCACACCAAAAGCTACCAAGAGCGGAAGACCCAGCTACTGACCCTTTCTATCAGCCGCCGGCTGGGTTCGAAGCAGCGGCACCAGGCACAGTTCTCAAGCATCGACAGATCACTTCTGGCTTCCTCGGAATCCTGCCCGATCCGACCGAAGCACATCAGCTGCTCTACAGGACTACTGCGATAGACGGGAGCGCCATCGCGACTGTAACGACAATCTTCAAGCCATTGTTCGGATTCTTCAAGAAGGACCGATATGTTTCGTACCACACTGCCTACGATAGCTCGGCGACAATATGCAACCCGAGCTATGTGTTCCAAGCCGGATCATTCCAGTGGGGCTTGATTGCGTCTCTTGAGAGGTTCCTCATTCAGATCTATTTGATTCTCGGTTATGTCGTGGTTTCACCAGATTACGAGGGCCCAGACGTCGCATTCCCGGTCGGACGACTTGAAGGAATGGGGGTGCTCGACGGCATGAGAGCAGTGAACAACTATGCTCTGGAGCTTGGGTTTGAGACGAACGATCCCATGATTGTCGGGACAGGCTACTCTGGCGGTGCTATTGCCACAGGCTGGGCAGCTGCATTGCATCCACTGTATGCGCCGGAGCTGAATGTTGTCGGATGGTCGCAAGGCGGGACGCCAGCAAACTTGACAGGTGTCGTGGAGACAATAGACGGAACGATCTTCGCCGGATTCTTGCCATCAGCCATCGTGGGATTGTCGGCGCCGAGCACATATGGTGCGCAGATCAAGCCATTGATCGACAGTCTTGTATCTGAGGAAGGGCGTGCGGCCTTGTCCTTCGCATCAAGACAGTGCGCCGTGCTTGGACTGTTGCGATTTGCCGGACAGGAGCTGCAAGATGTCAACATTCAGAGCTTGGGCAAGGAGTTGCTGTACCATCCAACCGTGCAGGACGTGCTTGCGGATTGCATCATTGGAGTTGATCCTGCGGAGACACCCACTGTGCCCACGTTTGTGTACCATGCAACAAAAGACGAAATCATTCCGTACGCCAATGCATCGAGCATGGTGGACAGATGGTGTGATGCCGGGGCGGATGTGCACTTTACAACATTTGCTGCTGGTGGACATGCAACTACTCTTGTACTTGCTCTGCCTGCAATCTTCAAGTTTGTGGATGATGCATTTGCGGGAAGAACGGGATACAGTGGCTGTTCAAGAAGTACTGAGTTGACAAACACGCTCGATCCGCTGGCGCTGGGGGTGGACTTGGAGCCTATTCTAGTAAACATGGTGAATGGACTGATCAAGCTTGGTGATGCGGATGAGAACTTGCTGAGCGATCTCAGCATTCTCGCAGAGACATTAGCGGGTCCTGCGTGATGGTACTTGGTCGTCCAGACCATCAGATAATGATAATCCAGTGCTCAGTGTTGTACTGCTTTGGCAACCGACGTCAATTGAATGTCATTTGTGAACATGAACGGCCTGGACACCATCCGCTTTCTCGCATTCTTCGTATTCATCCTGGAGCATCTCGTTCCGTTGAACATACGATTGGCCGCCTCTTCTTCTATGCTCAAAAAGGCAACGAGCTGTCCAAAGAGGCTAGTGCTACACGAGGTGCGCCACCATCCTCGCGTCTCAGCCATGGAGATCCGCAAATCTCACTGCTGAATGCGCCAAGGAGGCCTCTGGCCCCATGTCGTGTTTTTCGACCATGGAGGTGATTCTGAAAGCGAGCATGATTGATGCGAGCTCGTGTAGTGACTGCATGAGACACCTCCATCATGGCAGACGCACCTGAAGTGGTCTCTTCCCCATTGAGTCCCGAATCGCCTTACTCACCTGGCCAGCATTCGCCCTACTCGCCAGGGCAGAGCCAGACCTTCCAGACACCGACAACATCGCCGCAGAACGAGAAGAAGAACCCGCATGACCCGGGAGCAAGAGCGTTGCAATTGGCGTACGGGGAAGAGAAGCAAGCATTAAGCAATGATGAGGATGCGCCCAAGACGGCGTTGAGCTCACAGCCTGAGACTGAGGAGACGAATCCGAAGATTGGCTATGCGCATGATGACAGAGCAGGATCCGGGATGGAACCGGCAGCGGCAGCGAGGAGTCATGCGCGGCAAGATGCGAAAGTTGTTGACAGTGGACACGAGAGAGCCGTTGCGAACTCGAATGCAGAGAACGAATGGCACTTTGGCTTCTGGAGCTCTTGCGTTCCCAGCAGCTTGTGTTCGTCGCCCGATGAACATGTAGATTGTCGCTGACACTTCGCAGGTTTCGAATCAATCTTCTGCCCTTGCGTGTTGACAGGTCGCACGCACCTCCGCTTACACGAGCCGGACAATGTACATTTCCCGAGCACGAACGGATACTGTGCCGGGTGTTTCGGACTGTGTATGCTGGGCATCGGCGCGCTTCCGCTGTTCTGCTTCATGACGACTGCGCAGAGAAGAGAAGTGCGGCACAGATACAACATCAAGGGCAACAACGGAGACGATTGCTGGAAGGCAACATTCTGCGCGTGGTGCTCGCTTGTCCAGGAAGAGCGAGAAGTCGTGTGGAGAGAAGAACAGAAGAAGCTGCTCGCGTCGCAGCAGCCTGGGAAGAGAGATGACACGATGGTTTACTCTACCACAAGAAGCTGAATCGCAACCCCATTTCATGCATTTGCATTGTTACTGCACACGGTCGCTGGCTTATAGCGAAAGTTTCGCAGTCTACGTTTCGCTATGCAGATGTCGTAATCAAGACCGCGATCGACGCTCGTGATCACGTTCTTGCGGTCAAGGCTCTACGATAATACATGTTCTATAGAGGCTCTTCGACAGAAAGTTCGCGAAGAGGAGCTAATTATAGAGAGTCTATAATTAAGCGCTATAATCTAGTTTCCTTTATTTACTCCTTACTTCTTCTCGCTATAATACTTTCTAGTACTATCTAATACTAGACTATTAATCTATAATTAAAAGACTCGCTAGCTTAATATTTCCTTATATTAACTAAGACTATTTAATACTAATTAATATTATCTAATACTAACTAGTACTAGACTATAATATTAGATTCTAAATAGATTAAATACTACTAGAAAGTAGAATAGATTAAACCTTAGATAATAGAATACTAAATTATAGTT